>CM025853.1:26425574-26449634 GCA_003952965.2 Morella rubra | reverse complement strand
ATTTATTGGGGCATAGTTATTCGACTGATTCGTTCAAGAAGGGAGACTTTACATTATCACAGATAGGGGGACGGACATGCAATGAACTAGGATACATAAGTATTATCACACTTAGACTTAATTGACAAGTTTAGGAATATAACACGCGTTTAGAATAAGTTTATGTTTGCATCAATGTCATCTTCAAGAAAGCTGGCTGTACTGTAATAATTAATTAGAAATCTCCAATCAATATCCAGGAAAACAGTTTTCTTGTTAACGTGTCAAAGTAATCTTTTCTCACCAAACAATGTGTTAATAAACAAGAATTGCAGAAATGAACTATTACATTATAACAAGAATTCGTAGTCGATACTGAGAAGTCACTTGATGGACTGGTGTGTTCAGTGTTCATTGCCTAGTTGAATATATACCCATAATGGGAGAGTCGAGCACATTTCTACTTTAATATGTAGGAAATAGGCAGATTGTTACTAATGCTATGAATGAACTGCTGCCAAGACAAAAGTCACCATTAAGGTAAAATTCATTGCATCACAAGAACCCATATAAGGAAGATACCAACCTGTATAGATCATCAGGTTTTTGCATACAGACTATAACAGAGAATAGTTACAAGAAGAAAATTTTATTTGTCAAACAGTTTGTTAGGTGGAAAAATAAATAAGACGAGATGAACAAGATCTTTGTATGAAGCAGTTTTTTGATACAAAAATAAATTACATTGGCAAATTAACAAGGATTAAGTAAATAACAAAACAATTAGAGCGTTATAATATTTAGATTCCCATTAAGACCTTGAACACTAGAATGTTACCATCTGCGAACATCCGACTATAAACTTGTAGAAACGGAGTCACTTTCTCCCTATAAGAATCAGATCAGCTTGAAATTACGAACCATAACTGAACATTTACGACACTGAACCAAAAGTAAGGTAAAACACAAACCTTCTTCAGTTAACAGCAGTCTTTTTCAAGCTCAGGGCGTGATGGTTTGTGTCAGAAAGGATTTTTCTAATCCTTTTATTAGCATTCTTTCATCTATGAAATAAAAATATCAAAGCATACATTGGTAAAATTGCTTTAATTTGGTATGCTCAGATAATTAAAGGTAATAAAAAAAGTACTGTATCTTCTATTGGGAATGAGAGTGAGCACTATTCAGAAAAACAAAAGGAGTTGGGTTCTAAGAACCCAAATTCCTCCACTTGTCTACACCTAAAACCATCGAAGTCAGTTGAGGAAAGTTGTCAATCGCTTTGAAATCAAAAACAGCAAATTCAATGAAAGAAACGTTTCATTCCCTCCATTTCCCTTCATTTTCTCAGCAACCGAACATATCAAGCGAAAAAATAACAGGTTAAAATGCAATGCTGTCGAAACACTGGCATACCAACTCTTTCCTGCGGTATCCTTGAGTTGCTTTCTCATCAACTTGTTTAACTTTCTCGGGGCATTCGGAGGCACAAAGAGTCCATCAACAAGCTCGGAGTTGGGTCTCCAAAGAGCACTAGTTTCAGTCTGGTTTTGAGATTTGTTCACAGACCCATTGTGCGTTCCCGATGAAAAAGTTGGCAGCTTCGGCTCCCACGAAAGCCCAATCACTGGCTTGCTCTCGGGCATTCTAGACTTCGAAAAATAAAACAATCTCACTCAAAGAGCTCAGATATCAAATATAAGCTTGCAAAGATAGCACAAGCAAAACAAATTGAAAAACAGCAGAGCCCAGTCAGTTATTACCCCCCGTTGGTTTGTTATGCAAAAAAACAAAATAAAAAGCAACTGGGATTGGCTAAAAAATCTGTACTAGGATTAATAAGAGAAAGTTTGAACCTTTAAGTTCTTCAGTTCCGAAAATTTTCTCGAAAAGCAAACCGAAAAGGAGAAGATACGATTTTAGGAGACAAACACAGTCACAGAGAGCAATCTCAGACAATTGGAAGAAAAAAAAGGATCGACATTCGACAACACTGCCTGCGATTGGCGCAGAGCGAAGAGAGGACTTAGGGTTTTGGATTCTTTTAAGGCCGAAGAAGATGAAAAGAATTAGATGATACGAACTTTGGACAGCTCAAGTCTAGTAGGGCCAACTGAACTGAAGGCCTTGATCGATGTGGCCACATCCAACGCTCTATGTCAGACCAAACCCAATTGATAAGCCCATGTCCCACCGGGGCTTATCAATATCCTCCTAAGACCTATCTATAATTATAAATTTTCTTTTGACCAAAAAAGAAAAAAATTAAAGAAAATATTTCAGTGGTATGAGCTTGTATTTTTCTCACGAGATAGTTCACGGAGTTCTAGTTCAAGGGGTTTTTTCCCACCTTTAATTTGGAATGAGATACTCTCCAATCTTTCAAATTGGATGATCAAATGAATAAATATAATAAATATCATACATTTATTAGGGTCCATGCATGGTCTTTTCTCTCTCTTTCAAACCACCCAACATTAACTTCGACAATTTAATGAAATATTAATAAAAGTTTTTCTCTATACTAAATAAACATTGACACCAAGTGCATGACAAAAACGTGAAAGAGGGAAAACACAATCGATTAATGGCTCTTTTTGGATTAAGAACACAATTTGACTAATGCAATTCATCTTTTATTTCAAATATTTTGAGATTCACTTTAGGAAACCGACCAAAGAGGATTGTTTATAATTTTTTTTGCATAAATTGCATTATAAAATTCGGAAAGATAGAGATACAATATACATTTAATACTGTAGGCTCTATACTTAAACTTCACATGAACAACATTAAATACTATAAGATCAAGATGTTGTGCTTATCTCTTTCTGAATTATATGATCTAATTCACATAAAAATTTGTTTTATAAATATGTTGTTTATATGTCAACAATCTATGCTGGCAGCATGCTCTCTCCAAAGTTTCAAGTTCAAAACCTTATTGATGCTATCAATCCTTTGAGGTTATTTCTAGACCTTTTAGCCTAGTAATTATCTAATTTGTATAAGATTGAAGGGATTGCATAGACTTCAAGATTAGTCGAGGTGCGCATAAACTGGTCCAAAATACTTGATAAAAAAAAAAAAACCTATGTTAAAATAGGAGCAGGACAAAACATCGAGACTCATATTTCAGCATCAAGATTTATCGTTGTATTGATTGCTGAGACTAAAAAAGAGACAGCTGCCCGTCAAAATCACAAAAATGAACTTCTCGTGGTTTTTAATCTGATTATTCCAACAACATGTACATGAATGACTTCTTTTCAAGTGAGTTGAACCATATAACTCGGCTAATCACTCAAATCATCATCAAAAAAATTTATGTCAGCATCATCATCAGTGGCGACACCAGCATTGGCAGGATTAGAATCCAACGACTGTACATCAGCCAGAGTGACCAGCTCAACGGATCCCTTTCTACCATCTGCACTTCCGTCTCGATAATCAACTAAATCATTCTCACAAGCGTCAACTTGTTTCAGTCCGTTGCAAAGGATTCCCTACAAAAGCACAATAAGAAGTCGTCAGTTAAAGAGTTTGCATGAGTAATGCCAGAACTGATCCGTCGTTACAAAAAGTAGCATATCTTTTTCGATAAGCATGGAGGTGAAAGCTTTCAAACATGGGAAAATGAGCTTCCTCTCCTACATTCCCTGTGCGGTCTCCATCAGACAAGTAGTGTCTTAACATGGCCTTATCAGAATCACTATCCTTCAACTTGTAAGAAAAAGATTTTGGAGTCCCATACGATAGGCTCAGTATGGCCTACTTGTATCTACTTTTAGTGTAATAAGCCTATGACCTACTATACTAAACCTTATGATCAAAGGCCTTCTGCCAAAATAAATAAAGAGTTGGATTCAATGAACACCTCCAAGCTTGAATGCTATACAACATTGTGTATCTTTGCATATAAAAACCTAAAGATAGACAAATCAACCAGCATTTATAACCCAATTCACACAATTCCTTAGACATGAAAATATGTGAGCTTGACTACCTCATCTTCTTGCGAGTCTTGTTTCTCTGCTTCCACAATCCAGTCATATAGTAAACGCTCCATGAGAACACTGTCAAGAGAAATCTCATTGGTTCTTTTCCTTAATTGGCGTTCTCTTAGCCGCAAATTGTAGTGAATGTAGATAAGGTCATTTAATCTTTTCTGAGCCAAACTATTTTGCCTTTGGCTGTATATCTGATCAAATATGCTCCAGTTGTGCTCACACCCAAAAGACGAGCATGTCTGACTTAATATGCGTACAGCAATCCGTTGCAGCTCTAAGGAACTTATCCCATGTTGTTGCCACCATGCAGCTACAAGGGGGAAAAGATTACTGTCCGTCAAAATATTGTCCGATGCAATATGAAAACTATTTCCAGATAAGTACTATGCATGAGTGCATGCTCCTGGCTACAGAATTCTGAGGGTTGATAAAGCAGTTTAATGTCATCACCTGGATCAAGCTCCGTTCTCGTACTGATTGCCAATTCAGTTCCAAAATCAGCTTTTGCTGAGTTATAATCCGAAATCTGTGAAATTTATATGGTGAAGTTTTAGAGACTCAGCTATTTAGGACACAGCAAATGGTAAGCTCAGTGAGGAAATCTTTGCCTGCATAGATGCAGAAATCCTTCTCATGTTGTCTGGTTCCAGCCGGACTATACACTCATTAAGGCCACGCACCACCTCTGAAAGCTAAATTGATATAAAAAACAGATTTAGTTAGGAAAGAGACCTACATTTCTATGCAATCAATCAATGGTAACTTTTTCACATACCGCCACAAAATCAGGATGATATCTATATGATGGATTTAAGAAGTAAGCAGCCATATAGAGAGGGTGGTAGAACAATGAACTCCAGTGATGGTCTATCACATTCCAGAATGGTCCATATTTACGTGCATCATCACCATGGATGGATTTAATTGCTAGCTTTGCTCTGTACATGTCGTTATATATAGATGGCATTGACAAGCTTTCACCAATATCAAACTTTCGAAGCACTTGCATTATTGGGTCCACTGATTTCAAAACATACTGCACCTTCTTCCAAAACGTAGCACTCAAAACGGTATTTTCAACCTCTTTTCCCAGGTCTGATTTTGATAATGAAGAGGAGATCCATTTGTTTGATAAAAACATTTTTCTGAGACCAACCTTGTGGTCCCGCAAACCTTGCAAAGTGGCAAAGCTTGAGGCGCACCGGGTAACAGCTGGCCTCAGAAGTTCCTGTCCCTCAGTGAATTCATTCTTCAAAAGATTTAACAGCCAAATTTCGTTGTAGATCACTTTTGCAATTCGTTGTCCCTTCTCCATGCAGTCTCGTACGCATCTTATCTTCAAAAAATCTTCAAGCATCCGATCAATACAATTGGTGGCACAAGGAGTCCAAAATAACTTCCTTCTCTTCTCCTCAAGCATCTTCCCAGCAGCTTTATAACTGGGAGTATTCTCAGTGATCACCTACAAGGGGCAGCAGGAAGGGAGAAAATTTAGAACAAGCAGATAATTGTTTCAAGGAGGGAACTTCTTGAAATTAGAGGAATAAGACAAGATACCTGCACTATGTTCTCCTCACCAATATCATCCACCACTTTGTCCATCAGCTTAAACAAACTAGAAGCATCTTCTACTATATCAGTGGCATCAACTGAAGTAACGAAATAATCACTATGAGGACAAGAAACCAAAAAGTTGATCAATGTCCTACCCTGAGTGTCTCTCCAACTGTCTGCCATTATAGAACAACCAGTGATTGCCCAGGAGGCCTTATATTCAACTAGGAAGCTTTTGATTGTCGAGATATCTTCCTGCAGAACCCTATCAGATATCAGTTGGTTAGGAGGGAACACCAAACCCTGCCCATATTGACCAACCAACTCCAGCATCTTTTGGAAGTATATGGAGTCTGCTGCTTGTAAGGGGACTCCTGCATAGTAAAAAAATCTGCGAATTGCAGATATAACTTCATGGCCAGCTCTTTTATTCAACCCTGTGTTTCCTCTTACTTGTCTGTAAGATTGTGATGTCTGAGTCTTTGGTGTTTTCAGAAAAAGAGAATCCAATCTTGATCTTTTAAATGATGGTTCAGAACCACTACTGGGAGACATCCCCTTGACCGCCCTTCTAGAATCTTTACCCAATCTTCTATCACCATCGATCAGACTTCCTTTGCTCAAGTGATGCAAAGCAACCTCCTCTTTGTCGTCCCCGTCATTTTCATTGTCTGTTAGCATAAAAAAGGCTGATAATTCACTAGTATCCGGTTGTCTGTGTCGTCTACCAGTACGATGCCATTTCATATTCTCTTTTATTGTCAGATACACTTCCTCAGGAGCATGTCTACAAGGTGCTACTTCTCCAGGAATTCTAGCTAGATGTTGTTTAAACCGATTAATACCTCCACTGACTATCTTCTCACAGTAATTGCATTTCACCTTTTTCTTTCTTTCATCCTGAGCAACACCATGTTCCCACCCAGGGTCAACATACCCAAGTGACCGAAGAGGAGTCAAATTTACAGCCAAATTCCTATCACTAGACGAATTCCTATCAACCATCAATTGCTTTCCCTTGCTCCTATACCCAACATGCACTTCTTCTTCCTCATCATTGGAATGGAAATTTGAATATACCTGTCCCTCATCTTCAGACAGTCTCGCTTTCTTATTCGAACGAGATCCTTTCAAATTTTCTTTCATTCTTAGGTATACTTCTTCTGGAGCGTTCTCACAGTATGTTACTTCTCCAGAAACTCGAGCTAAATGTTGCTTTAACCTGTATATTCCCCCACTGACTATTTTCCCACAATAGTTGCATTTAACCTTCTTCTTTTTCTCATCTTGTGCAATGCCATGCTCCCACCCGGGGTCAACAATTCCACAGGAACGAGCCATGACCTCAATCATTCAGGAACTTGTCTGTAGCCATTTTTTATCTGTATCTGGGTATGCTGTTCAACAGGCACAATTAAATTGCTTAGGAGATGTGCAAACAGCCACAGTATTTCCACAATTAAGACTCTTCCATGTCTCGTAGTGCATAGCAAAGGCATGATTTTCTTAAACATAACAGCGTGAGTTTGGCAAACAAAGAACTAATATCATTGTAACCAAAAGTGTGGAAAAAGATCACAACAAAAGCATGAAAAAAAAGATTGTACCGATGATTTTTTGTGTTAATGTAAGAGGAGTAATATTGATCATAATAACAGAAGGTTTGATATGCTCCAAAAACAACAGAAGAGGTAAGCACAAAGAAGCATAAAAAAGAGTGAGGGAGGCTGAAAGGACAGGTAAAACTGATAAGATATCTGTTTCTCAAGATTTACCACACAAGAAAGCTGTGACAGTAGAATTTCATCCATGTGGTGAAATAAATTTGTCAAAGCAAGGCATGCTGAAATGAAATCTTGTCTAAGAGCTACATCCATAATTTTTACATCATTGTACATGTATCGCACTTGGACTTGATTTGTTACCTAAAAAATTGGTCTTGGTTGGGAACAAAATAAGGTCAAGTCATACCATTCCAAATTCCTGAAACTTTGAAGATGATCTACTATTAATTATATCTCTCGACTTACAAAAAGTATTCTGGAGTCCTCACATCTCAATTTTCACACAATTGAATTTAAATGGGTATTAAGGAATTGTTTCTCTTTTCAATAGTGTGCAAGCTTACTGAAGATTTTCATCATGAGAAATTAGGAATATCTCTAAAACTACATACGTTGCCAGTCTGATGTGCTGAAAATTCTCCAGGTGTGGAAAGAGCCAGCTTCATGCCCTCTTGAAGAAACAGATAACCCTGCTTGCAAGGAGTGACTTCCTCAGATTTCTCAAACAACTCCTTGCAACTTAAAGACAAACAGATTTTTAAGGTCAGTATGTATTAGAGGTTCTAAAAAAGAGAATAGATTGCTGAAAAAGTCATATCATGAATAAGATTGATATAATTCAGTGAGATGAACCACTCAAAAGATATCAAAGCTGTACCCAAATCCTTGAGAGTAATGTTATTCATCAGTTTAAAAGACAACACCATTTTCTTTTCTGCTGATGAATAAGACCGCACTACATTACACAACCTTGAGGTGAAAATTGGTTTAAAGGTGAGGCAGCAAGCTCTGTAAGAGTTCTCAATTTGGGACCAAGAAAATATTCCACTATCAGTGGTTAGATAGAGTACATTAAATTTACAGCTTATCCACTCATAATTTCATCTCCCAGGCAAGCAGATCACACCTATGAATCCCACGTGTCTGTTTTTTTTTTGATAAGTAAGAGTAGTCTGTCAGACAACCGCATGATCATCTCAATCAATTGATGGCTGAGAACAATCCTCTACTGCCTCGAAGATCTGAGGACCTTCAGGCTGTTAATCACGCTCTGATCAAACGGCCATGATTCTTCCACCAGACTTGAGTTCCCGTCTCCTTAGTAATCAAGGACACAGAGGTACGAGCCTATAGAACAGATCCTGTTCAAGTAAGGTCGTCCTGCGTGTCTGTTATAAACTATATACATTCAGTTCTTGAGACATGCTAGCAGTTAAACATATATAGAGATTCAGAAGACTAGTTGTTATCTGGAGTGCCGGCATGTGGATGGTAGCCACACAGATGACTATTAATCAGCTACAGTTCGTGTACCCAAACGACCTGTTTAGCTTATCCCAGCTCCCTCCGTAGCTTATAACCACACCAAAACAACTCTAACTTTGGACCAAAGCTCATTCATCAAAAAAAAAAAAAAAACTTTGGTCCAAAGCTCTTCTTTTGAGTTTAAAGGAACCTAAGTAAGCAATCAAAAGGTTTGCTACTTCGCTTCTTCTAAGAAACCAATGCAGCACGAAAGAACTCTGGTTTAAACACCAAGCAATCCTACCAAACCCAGCCATGAAATCATAGAAGTAATCCCCATTTTTACAAAAAAGAACTACATGTGGTGCACATAACTGAAACCAAAGTAGACAGACCAGCAACATTGTATTCATCATTTGCTTCTACGCATACTTCAAACGGCATTACAAATTATCACTCCTCCATATTTGACCTTCCAAAACTCAAACAAACACTGATTAAAATTTTGACAAAGAAAATGTTTCTCATAATAGGCTAAAACCAAACAAATTGCTTCGGATAATTGCGGAAGTAAAAATATGATTCCAGTTAAAACTCCCATTTATATGCATAAATCAATCTTTTTTCTTTAACCTCCAAATTGAAGGATCGCACGAGACGCATACCCGCAAAAGGGCGTAGAATTAAAAATCGGACGCCCAATCAGAACTTGCTGGTGCTTCAATTTCCTTGCGAAAATAGACAAATTCGGAGAAAAATTGGAGTAAAGGTAGGGCAGGGTGTAAGAAAATCTGAGCAGTTCGCGGAGAGGAAGAGGAAGAGGAAGAAGAACGAGCTGGCTCGGTTTTTCGAATCGCGCG
Source organism: Morella rubra (assembly GCA_003952965.2). Taxonomy (NCBI): domain Eukaryota; kingdom Viridiplantae; phylum Streptophyta; class Magnoliopsida; order Fagales; family Myricaceae; genus Morella; species Morella rubra. The sequence continues at coordinate 26,440,202 of CM025853.1, read as the reverse complement.
AGTCGCGACTCGTGAGTGGGATGGCTGGGTGACAAACTCGACCCGCCCGTGTTTTTAGGGTTTCTACTCGATACCAATTTTATTTTTTAGTTTTTTTTCGTCATATTTTACAATTAGCTTATACTGGGGTAACTAGCTCTAAATAACCTACAAAACTAAAATCTACGCGCCAGGGGCTGGCGGAATGTAAGGTGTCCGACGGTTGTGTTCCGCACGCTCCCTTAAGAGAGCGTATCGTCCGACTTTTATTCATTCATTCCAAGGACCCGTCTAGTCTCGAGAATCTTGGTGAGTCGGCTCAGTGGGCCTCCAACACACAAAAGCCAGCATGGACATTGGATTTATCGCGGTGACCGAGTCTCTCCCCCCGAGTTCGTTCGAGAGCAGATACACTGAATTATTATCCAATTTGGTAAGTTGACTCAGTGGCACTCGTAAAATTCTTCAAACTGATGTAGTAGGCTGCTTATCCATTTCTTCCTAAACTCCTAGATTTTAATTTTCACGTCTTTTGCAAGTGCCTCTGAGGTTGTCCTGCTTAAACATCATGCTTGAGAAATGGAACAACATTCGATGATCTTGTTCAAGGTCGAGCAATATGATTTCTGTTCAGGTAACACAAAAAGATTTACACAGGGAGAATCCCATAAAGCGACCATATGATATCATACATACAACACACAGGTTACCAGTAATCTTTACAGGAACACTCTCCATTACAAAAATGGTGGAACCGGTTCCTATCCCTGACAATTATCTGACGATTGTAAACCTTTGAGATGTGCTTAGTTGCATTGTGACAATCTTTGCAGACTCGCAGATTCTTTGATATACGAAGAGTGTCTCCTGGTTTAGTCTTCAGCAGGCCAAAGGCAATTGCTAGTTTTTCACTGTGGTAGTAGAAGGGCTTCTCCTTATCCTCCTCCTCTTCCTCGTCAACCTCGTAATGTGATACTCCGTCAGTGTCTGGTACATAGCCAATAGATTTTATGCGTTCTAACATCTCGTCAACTTGGGCATAAATCTCTGCAGCTTGAGGATGAGCCCTTCCCCCTGCAATGAATTCATTGAGGACGCCCTCGAATTCGATTAGGGAAAAACCGGGAGCCTTCTTCACCCTCCTGTCATTCATTAGTTTCCTCACATTTGCCACATCTTCCCATCTACCAGCATTGGCGTATAAGTTTGCCAATAACACATATCGTCCACTGTTATTGGGTTCCAGTTCAATTACTTTCTTCCCTATTTGGTCTCCTAACTCAACATTTCCATGGATTTTACAAGCTCCAAGGAGAGCACCCAAGACACCTGCGTCAGGGCTGATGGGCATCTCATTGATAAGCCTTTTTGCTTCCTCCAGCATTCCAGCCCTTCCGAGCAGATCAACCATACAACCAAAATGTTGTGTGCAGGGCTCAATACCATGAACTTCAACCATGTTACGGAAGAAATGCCGCCCCTCATCAACTAACCCTGAATGAGCGCACGCACTGAGGAGATTCACGAAAGTGATGATATCAGGAGCTACCATCTCCGTCTCCATCTCCTTAAAGAGCTTAATGGCAGCCTCTCCTTTACCATGCATTGCTAGACCCCCAATCATGCAATTCCACGAAGAAATCCCTTTATGGGGCAAGTCATTGAAAACCTCAAAAGCCATCTCCAGGCAACCACATTTACAATACATGTCAATAATAGTTGTCGCAAGTTTTGAGTCCAATTCAATCCCACTCTTCTTTATGTAACCATGTATCCATTTTCCTTGCTCTAAAGCTCCTAATCCTGTACAAGCTGATAACATACTAGCAGCAACAAACTTATCCATCACCACTTTTTCTGCTCGCATCCTATCAAATAAAGCGAATGCCTCATGAAAACGATTGCTGTGGACATAGGCTGCAATCATGGCGTTCCAAGAAACAGAATTTCTATCAGGCATCTGCTCAAAAAGTTGAAGAGCCTCGTCAACAAGCCCCCACTGCGAGTACCCTGTAATCAAACTTGTCCAAGACACAACATCCCGCGCAAGCATCTTATCAAAGACCTTTCTTGCTTTCTCCAGAGACCGGAAACTCACGTACATATGAATCAAATTGTTTTGACAAAACCCATCCGCTTCAAACCCGAATTTCACAACATGGGCATGGACTTGTTTTCCTTCCTCAGTAGCATTATCGTCGCTACAAGCTCTTAAAACAGCAGGGAAGGTGTACCTATTGGGCGAAACAGATTCTTGTAACATTTGTGAATACCACGGAATGCAATTTCTGGGGAGTTGTAATTGCTTGTAACCTCTAATTATTGTATTGTAAACAAATGCATCGGGGCGGGGCATTGAATCAAAAACTTGGAGAGCATAGCCGAGATCGCCATTCCTGGAGATTGCACAAAACTTGATGACTCGACCCATGGCATCGTTGTCGGCTGAAAGGCCCAGTCGGATGAGTTGGGAGTGATATTGCTTGAGCTCAGCCATGGTTGAGCATGAGCCGAGGCCATGCGACGGTGAAACATGCGAACTGGGCGAGCTTACAGACGGTGGGGAAGCTTGAAGGAGCTGAAGTGAGGTCATTTTCTTTGTGAGGTTCCGCGAGGAGTGAAGACCATTGACGTGTTAACCGTATGGTTCATATATTCTTCGCCTATCTTTTGGTACATAAGATAAGGCGACATTATAACTTAGAAAGCCTTTGAACGACTGCCGTTTTCAATCTCCCACAAACTTCAAATCGGTCTCTAGCTGGGAAAACCCCACCAAAAGTCTCGTAAAAGGTTGTCTCATGACTGGCAGTAGGATTTTGGCAAAAGAAAATTAGCCATCAAATACGAAGGCAGGGAAAAGGCCACTGATTTGATAAGACACGCACGACGTGCATGGGATGACATTTTGAATTTCCATCACAGAAAATTTCTTCAGCTCCATACACTTGCCTCTTTGACCTTGGAATATCAAATGGCAGCTCCAAATATTTTTCAGGTTTATTTATTACAGGAAGGCCCAATAAATTGGAGATCCCCTCTGCTATAGAACTACGCACACTACTACTGAAGAATATCAATGATTTGGTTTGGTTAACCTGTTGCCTTGACCAGCACATATATTGTTTGGGCTTCCATGAATTCTCCTTGCCTGTAATTAAGAGGTCCTTCCAATAATCATTGTGTCATCTGCAAATAGTAAATGAGATATATCGTTACAAAAAATTTGAATTTTATGGAGGAAAACCCTGTTCTTCAGCTCTAATGACCATTCGAGATAAAACTTCCGACCCAATAATGATAGAAAGGGGGAGATTTGATCCCCTTGTCTCAGTCCTTGAGTCGCTTTGAATAAGCGATATAAGATTTCGGTTTAGCAATATTAGTATGAAACAATATATATGCATTGGGGAATGAGCTGCACCCATTTCTCATTGAATCCAAATCGGGTCGCCAATAAAAAGCTCCACTCCATCTAGTCCTAAGCTTTCTCCAAATTCACTTTTTAACACCATGAGTCCACAACGGCTCCCTCAATTTTCAACAGTGTGAAATATTTCATGGGCAATAAGATTTAAGAAATCCTCATAAGAACACGTGGCCGATATCATCAGCAGAGAGACTACACGCAAGCAAAACGCATTACCTAAAGCTGGAGCAAGTTAACATATGATTGAATATAGAGTGGTGCACAAGTCTACCATTGACCCAAAAAAGACGGAGGCTCTCCCAAGTACGTACCAGACACAAAACTTGAAAATTCCAGCATGCCTTCTCAGGAAGTAATGCCTGAAAACCAGCATTTCCACAATATGCCAGTAACAGAGACATCAATCAGTTGCTTGCTGCTTATCTGATGATCTGCTGTCACCTACTTTTGCCCAGAAAAGCACTTAAATTCCATTTTCACTTTGCAGATACCTTTGTCTTTTCATGATCCGAGTCCAGCCAAGTGGGGGCAGCAGTAACCAGTATTTGGGAACCTTTTGCCGGTTAAAAAGATGGTCTATCTTTTTTGCAACGATTGAGATTCCGTCACCAAACTGTTTGGACTCTAAGAAGAAAGCCTAGTATTCCGAGGAGCATGATAATATAACATTATAAGATTGTATGGAAACTGAACCGCATGTGCAGTTTGGGATACCTATTTCAAGCACCCAGTCTAAATTTTCATCCAAATACAGCTTCACACCATTAGTGAAAAGAACCCATGATTCACCAAAGAACATAGTGAGGCTCCACCAAAGCCATGTACAGATGATGTTAAAAGCAACCTCATATCAACCAAAGAACTTGGAGTATTACAGAGGAAGATTGTATATTTGTCAACTTCAAAACCCAATTATGCAAAACTGATATTAGAATCAGATTAAAGGAAACACAAAAGCAAAGCAACTGGAATATCCACCTATCCAAGAAAACAACTCGAGCAGGATGGAGAGGCTATCACTGATCCCAACCATAGATCTGTTTAGTCTGGTGTTGATGAGCAACCACTGGAACATAAAGGATCCAAGCAATAATGGAGCAGAAGATAGCAGTGAAGGGCAAGAGCATATTCCAATTAACAGAGATCGAAGACAAAGTTACAGTTGAAGATCCAGTCCGAAATATCGATCTACGCATCTACATAAAACCAATGGAAGCCCGTAATATTTACTCTACAAGATTTCTCGGGCACCCTGTGAAAACGGAATTTTACAAACTTGATGACAAAAAACTCAGATACATAATTCGAAACAATTTCTAACTGAATAAACATCCCCAGCAGACAACCTTTTTTGGTTTGCTTTTAGTCCTTCCCAGCGTGAGTGCTTCGTTGTGGAGTGGAGGCAGTGGCAGGGCTTGAAACAGAAAGCATGCCGTTGGTTGGCTTCTTCAATCCTTGCACATTGCCCTGAACAGATAGGCTACCGCCATTTTCGGATAAGCGAATCGGTCTCCTTGAACTGTCATTCTTGTCTTCGCCTTTCTCTTTCGAGACCAGGAGAGAAGCGAGTCGCTCCAAAGCTTCCCTGGCTTTCTTCTTGGCGAAAGCAGCCTCCTTCACACGCTTCTCTGCATCAATTCTTGCCGCAGCGGCCGCTTTGTTCATGGACGCGGCGGCGATCCGGGCAGCAGCCAAGAGCGCCTTGGCCAAGCTCTTGTCGATGACCCTTTCGTTATTACCGATTTCATTGGGACTGAAGAAAGTGAAATTAGGGTTCGAGCAGAGAGGGCAGAGGAAGGAGGGAGCGACGGCGTCTTCCGGAGGGAGGCAGGAGAGGTGAGCGATGGAGGGACAGTTCAGGCATATGAGGCGCTCCGACGGTGGAGGCAGAGGAGACGACTCCTTATCGAACACCACCAAACACAGTGGGCAGAACAGCGACTGGTGGTTCTTCAGCACGCAGTCCGTGCACATCTGCCGGTAGCTTGCACGGTGGCGCACCATATGAAGGAGCCACCGCTCCGACGACCCGCATGCCCCGCATGGAACTCCCGCTTGCATTGGATGAGGATGAAGACGAGCAGGGTTTGCATTCATACTGCATTTGATTTAATTCGAGACAGAGAAAAACAGAGAGAGAGGGAGAGAGAGGGAGAGATCCTGGGGCCAACGGTAACCCTAGGACCCGGAATTAGGGTTTTGGTTGTAGTTTGCTTATGACGCTCTTCGATCCCGAAATTTGCTACTACGCTATTCGCCAATGAAAAGGTTACTTCCTGGTGATACTCTCTCTCTCTCTCTCTACGGTCACGTGCGGCTGCTGCTCCATTGAGGGACTCTTATATTACGAGTAGGACACAGTTTGCTGAGTTGGGTATCCCCCCACTTTCGCTTTTAGAGGGGTCCTTTAATATGATTCAATTACAGAGCAACATTCAAGCCACTTGCTCAGAATCTCACATTCTTTTGACACAATGGATATAGTTGAGAAAATTTGCAGTCGTCCCACCCATACAGATTATATCTTTCACTTACAGGGATTAACATACCAATAACAAATGTTTCAATCATCCAGAAGGAAAAAAAACAGGAGAAAGAAATAAGGAAAAAAGAAAAAAACCAGTACACTATCAATGTGCAACACCCATGCTTCAGAAAAATTTGAACACATGAAGATCTCCATATGCAAGAACTGAATACAACAAACCCCACAAGGAATCTATAAGTAATGATGAAAGGCCGAAATTCTAAGTTACCAACTATTATTTGAAACACGGTCCCAAGGTATGAGAATGGTCAGCCACTATCAATCTCCGCGGTTGAATTAACTAATACAATGAAAATACATGCCTTGCAGCTGCAATCCTCCATCCTAAGAACACAGTTTGAAAATCAAAAATCCTCGGATGGCTTTTAGGAAATAAACCACCGTGCAATCTGTATCACTGAAGGAATAGCGGGGGAAAGGTAACAGATCATCAAACACGAGTAACCGGTTCTCTTAGTTATTTGAGTTTCTCCAGATTAATCTGCCACCATAAATGGGTCTACTTCGCCAAGATCAGCAACTAGCGGTTCCAACTCTGCTGTGTCCTCATCCTCTGGAGCGAGGTAAGTGGGAAATGGAAGCAATGAAATATCAGGTTTCTTGTAGACAGAATCTTTTATAAATACAAAGTTCCCTTCAGCACCAGGGACCTGCAAAGAATAGGGAACTTTACACCAGCTGATTGATAATCCTGAATCCAGTATTCATATTACAAGCTAAGACTGCTGAAAGGGGATCATCACCGTTGATGACAACATGATATGAATCGTCAATAGTAGGAGTGCAAATATGGAACAGCAGATGCATAATTCTAGGCTAAGCATCTATCCAAGACAACAATATTAACCTTGCAGTGTTTTAAAGACAGAAATTTCTGAGATTAAGTTCACATCAAGGGAATCTTGAACAAGTGTCTTCTTTTCCTAATTAATCAAGAACCCACAAATTCATCCACCACTGTAGTCTTACAGTGGGAGGACGTCTGATTTGAGCTAAAAGCTCATTGGCTCATCTGCGTGAAAGCAATTCAAATGGGCAGGTCAAGACCATTCTTCTCTGTGTATATTTAAAGTGCTACAAGCTGAAAAATATAATTGTCAAGAGAAACATACTTGGCCTTTTACCCACATCAGATTCCTAGCTGGATCAATTTTATAGACCCATACATTTTTAACCGTTCTCTGCTTCGCACCCATGCGCCCAGGCATCTTTTTGCCTTTAAATACCTGTTTAGGAAACTTGTGAGTTTGGAGATAAGAGTACCAGGGCAGTTGCAAAATAAATTTGCTCAGATTTATATGAAACATAACCACAGGATCACTAAATATTTTACAGAAGTTGACAGAGATAGGACAAAACAGGTGTAGTTTGATCCTACCTCCCACTTGTTCACTCTCCTAAAGAAAATTAAAAAAAATGAAAACAGCGAAAAGCAAACAAGATAACAGAAACAACAGGTAAACTACTATATGTTGGCATTACAGAAGTGAAGTTTTAAGTTTCACAAGGTCCAGAATGGTAACAGTATATGTTCTAAAGAGAGAGAACTGGCCTTCAACATAACCTCAAGTGACATTTTTTCTTTTTAATCTTTTTCATCATATATTTGTCAGTCAAATAAATAAGTTAGACAAGTTACAAAGATAAGGAAACAAAAAGCAAATATGAAAAATAAACCAAGATACAGATGGTAGGTTCAATGCAGCAACCAACTGATGAAAACATCACGGGACTTATAAAAGAAATTAATCATTTCTGTACAAATTCCATTCACCACTTTTATTCTTATTGAGAACAATCCTTCTGTTGTTGACAGGGCTCCTACAACTGAACTACATATGTTTTTCATTGTTGTCTATCTGGGCATAAGCAGGACTTGTTACTCTGCAGACCCCGGTTAAGTTAGATACTCTGCTCTGGGGTTTGGGGTAGAACCGTAGGATTCTTACATGCAATACATCTTACTAACTTACCAAAAAAAGAAAAGAAAAGAACAATCCTGTCGACTCTAATCTCTACAAGTTGCAAGAGGTTCAATCTTGACCTATTCCCATCCACGCATAAAAGAATCTAGTCAATCTAAACCCAGCAGTTATCCAATAATAACATTCTGTCAACAAACAGATACAAAATCCACTGTCTAAGACAAGAACTCAAAGTTAACCTAAAATTGTCATTGGTGCACAATGACATCCTAGTACTGTCACATTATCATAAAGATCAGCAGCCTAATTATGTAGCTAAACTTTAAATCTGCATTAAAGTTTACTAAGTTTTTCATGCAATAGATGAAGCAAGATAATGAAGTTCATTTGTGAAGAAAGGAACCACATAAAAGCTTGAGGAATTAAGAGACCGGATAATAGATGGTGTCCAATATCAGTATGTACTGTACAAAAGATACAACATCTGAAAACGTTCAAAAAAAGTTAGATGTACCTTTCCAGGGGCATCCCTCTGACCTGTAGAACCAGGGGTTCGATGTGAGAGTGACGCACCATGAGATGCTGGCATTCCACTAAAACCATGCCTTTTCATCACACCCTAGACACATGTACCACATAATCAGTAATTTCACAAAAGAAACTTAGCCGTTTTCCAAGTGGATCAAATGAGTTTCAAGATTAGTTATTGAATTTCATGATTATCTCTCATTCCCAACTCCTCGTTTTGTAAGAACAAAGGAACAACATATAATCGGCGCTGTCACAGAGAATAGCCTCTTCTTACTGCAAGTATAAGTTTGCACACGGATGGCATGAACTTGTGACCTGACCACCAACACCAATACCAATAGAGAGGGGAAGAGCATCTCATTTGGTCCAAAGCCCATTTGAGTTTTTAGTTTTGGATCAGGATCACTGTCTACCCATCTATCACCATGAAGGTATTAAAAAGGAAAAAGGAATAAGCAACACTCAAAAGAGACAAAGGGACAATGGGATGGAGCTTAAGACCTAATGAATTTACCTGGAAACCTTTCCCTCTCGTGATTCCTGTAACATCAACATACTGGCCGGGGACAAAATGTCGAACCCCAAGGCTTGTACCCACAGGAAGAAGCGCATCTTCAGTCACAGGGAACTCCCTCAATTTCCTCTTCAATGGGACACCTTGTGCTCTAAAATGACCCACTTCAGGTTTCGTCAAATGCTTCGCCTTCTTCTGGCCGCACCCAATCTAACTAGCACAGCAATGGAACACCACTCCACATAATTATATGCTTACACCCAGTAAATTATTGGAAGAATAATCTTAACTCAATGCTCCATTTGGTTGCCAGGAAAAAGTCCTCACCAGCGTTAAATATTATGCATAAACGAGAAAAAATAACAGTCCACAATTTGGAGGATCAATGCAAAATAAAGCCTTTTGGGTGTTTGTGTAAATGGAAGTTAAAATAACATTCGTCCAAAAACAAAGAAAATAACTTAGCAAGACAAGTAATACTCTGATTGTGACCAGTAAAATGGAAATGGAAGTTAGGAACTTTAAGAGCGTACCTGTAGAGCAGTGATGCCTTCCTTGTCGATGGTCTTGACCTGAGAAACAATATTATCGTCAACCCAAAGGATGGAGATGGGAATCCTAGCACCCCATTTGTCCCAGAGAGCGGACATTCCACACTTGACGGCAATTAACCCGGTCCGCTTCGAGTTGGGGGTCATCACTCGACTAAGTTTCTGTTGGACGGTCTCAGGGTCCTCATCCACCAACAAATCGGCTGTGCTGAATCTTCTCAAGAAGAAGAAACATTGGTACGGCGACGGTGCTAATGTTGTGATGGTCGTCGTAGTAGTAGCTGTTGTAGTTGTTACCGCTGGATTGACTGCGAGGAGGCGGAGACGAGAAATAAGACCTCTGGATAAGGCCGACATGGTTCCCGACGATCGCCGAGAGGGGCGTCGGTTTGCAGTGGGGAAGAGAAAGAGAGGAATAGATGCGGCCGGCCAGGGGGGAAAAGGAGGGTTTAGGCAGTGGTACAGTTGGCATTACATAAAATCGATAGGGGCATTTTGGGCATATGAGTAATAGCTTGGGGATTAATTATTGAAGTGAAAATAAAAATGGGACGGAGCTCACTCACTCACTTGAGGGCATAGTGGCCAAATCTGAATTTGTGATGGAGCTGCTCCGGTGCGCTCAGGAAGTTTTCTTTCAGGACCCAACCACCAAGCTTAGATTCGTCTTCCCTTCCAATCCAACAACAGCACGAGCGTTACTCCGTGGACGACTTAGTAGTCTTCGTCTTCGCCGTCTTCGTTGTAATTGCAGGGTGGCGGTGGCCAGTGCGGAAGTGGGAGCGCTGGTGGAGCAGGCCGGGGGGAAGAGGGTGGTGGAGCTGGTGGGGGCTTTCAACGAGCTCACGGAGACCATGAAGAATGTCCACTCCTCTACCAGCTCCTCCCAGACCCTTCTCTTCAAGTCTCTGAAGCTCTCCATCCCCATCCTCCACTCCTTGCCTCTTGCTCCCGACGGCCGTTCTCCCCTCTCCAAGGCTCTCTCCCTTGCTCTTCTTCTCGCCCATCTTCAGGTCCCACTCTCTCACAGTTTCTCTGGTGCTTGTCCATGTTAGATGTATGCACTCAAAACCAGTTATTTAGAATAATTTGAGATAATTATTGGACCGTTTCTTTTTTATTTGTAACCTTGTCTATTAATCACAAGAACTGTGCGCTTGAATCCGAAGCAGGGGCTGCTTCGATTTCAAGGATTACATCAATCCGCTTCCGTTGCGTAGCTTTCATCAATTCCTCCCAATTTTTAGCTTCATGGCCCATTTTGCAGATGGACGCGGAGGTTATTTCGGCTGGCATATTGAGACAAGTTCTGGAAGCTGGCGCGGTATCCATATTGGAAGTGAGAGATCGGATCAGTGTCGGTACTTCTCATCTCTTGCACGAGAGCTTGCGGGTGAAGAATATGTCTTCAAAAGTTGAAGTTTTGGATGATGACAGCGCCGCTGCTTTGAGGAAGTTCTGCCTCACATTCTACGACATCAGGGCCGTGATTCTGGACCTGGCTCTCAAGCTTGATATCATGAGACATCTTGATTACCTTCCCAGATACCAACAACAAATGCTTGCTCTCGAGGTTATGAAGATACATGCCCCCTTAGCTCATGCTGTGGGAACCAACTTCCTGTCGTTGGAGCTAGAGGACCTCTCGTTCCGCTACTTGTTTCCTTGTTCGTACCTTTATGTCGATACGTGGTTACGAAGTCACGAGAGAGGCGGAAGTTACGAGCCTCTAATTGATGTGTACAAGGAACGGCTGCTTCAATCCTTAAAGATTGACTCATTGTTAGCGGATATGGTCGATGATATCTTGGTCAAAGGTCGCTATAAAAGCCGTTATAGCACAATGAAGAAGCTCCTGAGAGATGGTCGGAGGCCAGAAGAGGTTAACGATATTCTGGCATTGCGGGTGATATTGAAGCCTAGGTCCGGATCAGATGTCGGAGAGCAAGCATGCTACAGGGCACGGGAAATAATCAGGTCTTTGTGGGAAGAGATTCCTCAGAGGACGAAAGACTATATTGCCAAGCCCAAAGCCAATGGATATCAGAGTTTACACATGGCGGTTGATGTGAGTGAGGATGTTAAGGCTAGGCCGCTTATGGAGATACAGATACGGACGACAGAGATGGAAATGTTGGCAGATGCTGGAACTGCGTCACATTCATTGTACAAGGGTGGTCTTACTGATCCTGAAGAGGTTAATACTTTGTGCAAAGGATAGAATCCATAAATGCAGTCTTTGCTTTCCAAGCATTATCTTATCAACGGCAATATCGATCCCCTGACCTCCTTTATCCATCCCCCAAAATAAAAGACGATGCAGATTTAAAATGTCTACTATTCGTCTGTAGTGAATTGAATTGTCATATTTGTATGCAAACATTAATAATGTAATTAATTCTAATATCATATACGAGGTGCAGTTTCTATGACTATTACCCATAGGGTATAAGGCACCTTGGAGCTGTGGAAAGGCAATAGGAGGCATAAATCTGACCACTTCATTCTCAGATCTAAATACAGCCTCCTTGATCCTCACCTGAAAGCTAAGACATTAGTTTGGTGCTATCACTTAACTACTCATCTTTTGTTCGTGTGAGGTCCTGCTTCCTTCTTCTTGGAGCTAGGCTAACAGTGATCAAATCTCCTGCTTGCTGTTCCTCTTTGTTTTCGTATAGAATCCTGTATAAGATGGTTTACGAATCACTTTCTCCTGGAAGTTCTGCATTCTATTCATCGTATGGGGAGCAAGGAGAAAGATAGAGCTGGGATTGACCTGTTTCATGACCATCAATGTTCTTTATTGTTCAATTCTGCTATATAAGTCAAGTGCATTAAACTTCTAACTCAGCCTTACAGTATCAAAATTTTAGCGATGTAAAAGAAATTGACTTAGTGAATTTTTGATGCTCAGGCCAAGCGGCTGAAAGCCCTAGTGATGGCTGCAGCTGAACTTGCAGCATTGCGCCTTAAGGATCTTCCATCCACAAATCATAAAGGCAATGAGATTGACCAGAGAGATAGAGTATTCCAACTTCTTGACAAGAATGGAGATGGTAGGATAAGCATTGAGGAGCTTATGGAAGTGATGGAAGAACTTGGTGCTCCAGGTGAAGATGCCCGAGAGATGATGCAGGTTCTTGATGCAAATAGTGATGGTTCTCTAAGTTCTGATGAATTTGATAGGTTTCAGAAACAGGTAAATACGCATCCCTGTATTATGAAAAAAACCACGGAACCTAATTCAAAGTAATATCCCCCCTCCCCCCCCCCCCCCCCTCTCTCTCTCTCTCTCTCTCTCTGTGTTTCAGTGGATTTTTTTTTCTCAGCTCTCTGTTTCATCGGATTGGTAACATTGCATCTACATGCTTGTTAAAGACCTTCATTGTATTTTGAAACACTGTGGCTGGTGTGTGAATTTTGAGAGTGAAGAAGTTAATATAAGGTCAGAAGACAATAATGAGACTGTCGCCAAATTACACATGGTAGACACTGTAGATGCTCAGGCTATCAAGTTTACATACTGTTTTTGGATTGCACATGGGGTATATTACCAAATACTTTTTGCCGAGAGTCCTGAAAGTTGGCCATTTTTCTTTTCGAGTCATCGTAGAACATGTTGATTCTGGTTGCAAACTTTGTCTACTGCCTTGATATTTGATCATTTCAACTGTTCCTCTTTTTTTTTTTTTTTGTTTTTTTAGTAACTCTTTTACCCAAACTACTCAGAATAATGTGGAAATTTTGTTTTTGCTCTGGCCTGAATCAGAATTGCAGTTAAAACTAATATCCAAAGTTGCTTCACTCTGTCGTGATATGATTTAACAGCTTCATCAAGAAGATTGGAAAATATATTCTGTTTCTGGAATTGTTTACGAGTTTTTGCTCCATCTATTTGTGATTTCCGTTCTGGTGTCTACAGGTTGAACTTTTGCGCAATTTAGAGGACAAAGATGATGAATACAGGACCATGTTGAATGAGAAGCTTCATATGGCTGACAGCAGTGGGTTAATTCAGGTCTATAGCAAAGAGCTTGGGTACCGGCTCGCAAATTAGGAGGCTCGCCTGCATTTATTGAAGGCTACTTTGGAAGATCAATACCTCAAAGGGTTATGAGTAATTGCTTATCCAACATGCGAATATGTTGGCACTGTAAATAGTGCAATTCTCATGTAATTTAAGATCGTCAAGTGGTCGAACCGTAGCAACGATTATAGTTATATCAAAGAAAAGAGCTAATTTTCAACATTAGAAATCACTTGAACATCTCAAGCAGTCGGCCCAACATCTGTCTTAACTGATCAGATTGCTCTAAAATACAAATTAAGCCTTACATACCCGCGGGTGCATAACACTACAAGAAGAAAGGCAAACCTCGTGTAATTTAGGGTAATGTTTGGAATGCAAAAATTTTAAGACTTCAGAGTTTGTAGGATAAATTTTTTAAGAGTTTTATGTACATTTGTAAAAAGTTTAGGGTTTGGTTATAAAATTTTGTTAAAATTTTTATGTTGGTGTTAAAAAAGAGATGTATTGGAATTGGTGAATGAGTGACAAAAGTAAAAGTAAAATTTTGAGTTATGTTTGATAAAAGTAAAATTTTGTTAAAATTTTACAATTCAAACCCTATGCTAATATCATTTGATTGTAAGTTAATTTTTATTGGAGTTTGTTAAAAAAGTTAAAAGCTAAGAAGATTTTATGGAATTTTTTAATGAAATGTAGTCAGATTCCCAATTCGGTTAAGTGATTTTCTGATCCTCATCCTGTACGTTTTTCCTTCGTATAGCGGGGAAACCACACAACTACAGTTTATAACAAACGAAGCATGATTTGCCTCTAGTCACATGCAGGATCCATGAAACTGGAGGGTACGAGGCAAACGCAATACCATCCAAGAGTCAAATGTGCTCTTCATCTTATTGAGGTTGAACTAAATGTGCTCTTCATCTTATTGAGGTTGAACTTTGAGATTTTTATAGGAACCAAAACCAAAATCCAAGAAAATTCCATTTAGAACCATGAAACTGGAAACTAATCCAGCGTGCTGGTTCTAAAAAAAGAAAAGAAAAGAAAAGAATATTGTCTGTATAAGAACTTTTTACGATAACTTCCATCGATTCTGCCATTCTATACAACTTGCTCCATG
>CM025853.1:26398428-26425475 GCA_003952965.2 Morella rubra | reverse complement strand
GGAATTGTTATACTGATCCATCCTTGAGACCATAGAAGTTTGTTGTTTTGTTGTTCCTCTTCATAAGTGTCTATACACAGTTCTTTTGGAACACTTAGATTGATGAGTACCTCAAAAGAATTCATAATGGATGCTACTGTTTTGAGCTTCTCATTTATTGACACTTGTTATATGCAGTTTCGTGTTTTTGTTTGTTCCTTGGTTCTTACTGGAGAAGCCCGTGATGCAAGTTTCAGAAAACCAGTTCAACTTCTGGATCTTCTTCTCCAATGCTCTCTGTGCTTTGGCCCTGAACTTCTCCATTTTCTTAGTAATTGGTAGAACAGGAGCAGTTACCATCCGAGTTGCTGGTGTTCTCAAAGACTGGATATTGATAGCCCTTTCAACAGTCATATTTCCCGAGTCCACAATAACAGGGCTAAATATCACTGGCTATGCTATTGGTAAAGCTTCATCTTTATGAAATGCAAACTTTCCATCACGGACACCACCTCTTTTAAACCACCACTGTTTTACTCTATACTAATTTATTTATTTTTTTATCCTCGCAGCACTGTGTGGTGTTGTCATGTACAATTACATAAAGGTTAGGGATGTTCGAGCATCTCAACAACCTGCTGAAAACCTTCCCGAAAGAATCACAAAGGTCAATCTCCTGCATTATCCTTGATATGTTAAGGCTCTGCATGTATTTCTTTCTTTTCATAAAAGGCATATCCACTACCTAAAACTTTGCTTCCTCAATGACAATGCACTCAAATGTCTAGAACTATCACAAAACAATTAAATGTGATTGTGTTTATTCGAATATGCTTGGCGCAATCTTAATGTGTAAAACCAACTGAAAATCAACTTGTCAAGAGTGTCAGTTTCTAAGAGTCTGAAAGTAATGTTTGCAAATGAGAATTTTGGCCAAAATTCTCTCCGTTCAAAAATTTTCATTAATTTTTTTTTATTTTAATTCCGAAATTTAGAAAGAAAATAATAAAAAAAATTTCAAAATTATCTTTCTCTTCCCATCACAATAAACATAAAAAATTCACTCAAATCATTTATTTCTTCACTTTTACACCAACTCCCATAAGACTCCAAAATTTTCCACCATCCCCAAGCATACTTTAAAATTTTCACTATTTTTTCACAAAGTCCAATAAAACTCCAATCCACCTCAATTTTCACAACACCACCAAAATTCTCTACAAATCTTGGAATGCAAACATGACCTGAATCTTGTGATAGGAAAAGGTTTGTAGAGAACTTACTCAACTTTTGTTGACCCTACCTGGCGAGTAAACCCTGAAATATCTCTCCAGAGTGCAACTTCTTTACATATTGCTATACCAACCTAAAGGCAGTTGGACATGTTATATCCTGAATGAAGCCAAATCCTGGCTTCTGAAACTGCCAATTGTTGATGGAGTTTGCCACAAAGTATAGATAATAGACGCACTATCTGGACCATGGATTTTGAATGTCTAGTTGGTTATTTAATGACATATAGCCTTTGCCGTATACCATAGGGATCATATCTGTTCTCTTGTCAAAATTTTGAGCTGTGAATCTACAGATTATGGTGTTAGATTATATCAACCTGGTGAAAATCCTAGGACTAAATTGCTACAGTGATTATATTCGCAGGGAAAGCTATCAGACATTAGTTGTAGCTTTCTGATTTATTTCTGGTATAAATAAAAATTTTTGGTGTCAGTTGACCCTCACTTTTCTTCTAACAGCTGTGTTTTCTATATTGACGTATCAGGACTGGAAGTTGGAGAAGAAGTCATCTGACATATTCGTGCCTAATAATGATGGTGGTAAAGGAAGCAGTGGAGGGAATCATGCAGCTTCTGATTCGAATGTTGATGAAGAAGCCCCTCTCCTTTCAACATCCAGGTTTTCACATATCGGACGTATGCAGCACATGCGTGATTCACAATAGTCAATAGCTGAAACTTTGGTCAACTTTTGAGAACCTCCTATTCAGAAAAGAAACAAGTAGAGAGGAAGCCAGTTCAAGCGCACACTACTCCATTCTTTCCACGGGATTTCTTTATACATCAAGAGCTAAGGTGATTCATTTGTATTTATTTGCATTAGAATGTGTATTGTTGATTATCCGGCTTTGAGTTCCGAGGGACCAATAGTCAATAGCCTAATCAAGACTCTTTGATTTGGGACCTGCCTCCCATGTATCTCTACGAATAGAGCTGCTTTCCCAGTAAAACCCATATCCCCATCTTACACAGATGCTGGGGAGGGTTCCTCAAAAAGAATAGACTTGAAGAACCTTTCCCAGCATCGAATTCACTCCTACACGCGAGACTAATCAGAACGCGAAGTTGAGTTACTTCATTTGTCCTTTGGAAAGGTTGCCCCAGATGAGAGGTCTTGTTTATTCTAAAACGCAGCATTCTATTGTTTCTTTTATTTGGTAACAGATTTTTTGCAATTACACCTGTCAATGGCACTTCGAGATCATAGGCTCATAGCCAATGCCAGGGAGAATCCAAGGGCTACAATGGTGGCTCGAGCTCACTAATTCGGCCTAGAGAATGGTCAATCCAAGCTCGAGCTAGGATATAAATTCACAGCAACGCATGGACCAGCTCTAAGTCCTAATTTCTGAGTTAATTGTCACCTGAGGTTAACCCATAAGAACCACTAATTCTCAAGGTCGGAGTTGAAACCACTTTTATAATAATCACTGCCTAGAAAAAGGTCCGGCAGGCTTGACACACCACTATTCGATAACTAGCCACCATATAATCAGTGATCTGTTCTTCCTAGATAACAATACCCATCATGGCATGCGAGCAGGCGGATTTACAAATGATACAACCAGATTTCTATAGTCGAATAAGAAATACGTACCACCATGCGCATGTAAATTGGAGGTGATCCTCACAGCAGTGGCGGATTCCTAGCACAGCCTTTCACCTAGATAACATAGCCTTGCAATAGCAAAGAACCAAGCCCCAAAGCAAAAAAAAAAAAAAAAAAGATTTACACAAAGGCTCTCAAACAGAATATGCACATAGCAGGCAAGAATACATAAAATCATGAAAAAAATATCAAAATAAAAAAAACCATTACGCCTGCCAGTAGCATTCCTCTGACCTCCCTTCCCACGAAAGTAGAACACGTATCAATAGCCGGGTGGAAAAAACTGCGCTGAAATGAGGAATCTAATCAAAGTGTTCTGCAGCCCACAAAAGCCTCCTTGTAGGTGCTGGAGGTGCCAATCCAGGGATGTCCCTTATGTTTTTGTTATTGGGGTTTACAATCTGAAATTTTACATATTGCAGAGAAATATGCAAAGTTAGCACCTGTGGGCCCATCATTTACATAATGCAACATGCTAGCCTATGACAAACATGAGATATCAGCTATAAGCAATTCTTTCTATGATTATTGTATTTCACTAATTTTTTTTCTTCCTTGTTCCCTGGATGTTTTACCAAAGCATAAGACAATTTTGGCGTCTTCATTCCACAGATTCATGAGAAGATAAATTAGTAGGGATCATAATAAAATGGTCCACGAGGTCTGAAAATACCAGAAGTTTATGGCTAAGAATTTTAGGGAAATAGGTGAATGAATTAAAGAGGATACCTTAACAATAATAATAGCTATCACGCCACAGACAATGAGGAATAAGAAAAGCATGATGCATTTATCTGTAGCCACCTGAAATAATCAAATACGGTTCAGTTTCCAATAGGGCAAACGAAAACCAAGTTAAAATCAAAGGAGAAAGGAAGAACTGACCTGCCTACCAATCTCCTTCACAAGCTGGGAAGCCTTCTTAATTGAGAAGTTAATTGTATCCAGCTCATTAACAATACGCCCCATTTGGTCAGTCTGCAAAACATCAGATCATTATGCAGAAGGCTAGATGCACAGGAACAAGAATAATTGGGATTACCCTGAACTCATACTTACTTGGCCCTTTAATGTAACAGCAGTCTGAGTTCCCACTTCAATTGTTTGTTCAACAACCTAAGGTTTAATCTCAAGTGTCAATAACACTGGCAACACAATCATTTGAGCTAAATTCATGTTTCAAAACATTGTTCACCTTTTTAGTTCGTTCAATGGCCTGATCAGTTTCATTCATTGTCTTCGTTCCAGTATTGATAAGTTCTTGATTTGACATTGCTAGTGGGCACGGCAATTCAAAGTTGTTAAATATATCTCTCCACCAAAAAGCATAAAAGGAACAAATCCATACGTGCATGCATAGATATTTGCATCGATGTTCAGTGTTATATGATATTTCCAACATTTGATTTACATTTATTTTTGCAGTCAGATGAAGTTTGGGACACTTATAATCTATCAATTACATCGTCCTTGCAATCAAGTTTTGTTTAGAGTATGCTGTGACAAAGAAAGTGCATCACAGCCTGTTCTCACGTAGATTGGAAACGCTTATTCTCGGGAGATGATGGGAATTATGAAAGCCATTTAACAATGCAGGGAAGACTTGGGGATTATGATTGGGAGTTAATGATCCTACCATAATATGTATCCGAACTTCATTATGCTTTTTATATGGTCAAGATGGATATAAATAACAGATATTGAGAATTAGATGAAATGTTTGAACTCATCAAATAATTCATTTCTTGAGTGTGTCAGACATCCAATGAAACCTATACGATGATGGCTATTAAATTTCCACTCAATGCTTGCCAAAAGTATTCATCATCTTTCTTTCTCACCCTCCTCCGTGTTTTTTTGAGGTAGTGAAGGCAAGCCCCTATCCGTTGATTTTATATAAATAGAACACAAGCCCCAATACAGGGTAAGAAAGTGTTCAGTTAAGAAAGGTGATTGTGGAGTAAGGCGAGCTTTTGAGCCCAACACCCTTGTATAGGTTAGGTGCATGAGCCCCTTGTAAAGCAGAACTCTTCCATCCTATATTAAGCACACAAAAAAAAAACACAAGCTCCTTTCTCCTTGATAGGTAGATACAAACATTCTCTAGCTAATGGAATAATCCCACATCTTCTTTCAAACTCCACATAATTCTCTGCTCAGAGTACTGTACCATTCTTTCAGAAGTTATTTTCAGTGAAGGTAGGGTGTTCCCAACCCATTCTGAATTGAGACGAATCCCTCAGGACACACACTATAACTCATTATTCCGTAATCAACATTAGTAAACTAACTATAGCTATGTCACCATATTCTCATAATTCTTGTCTATGAAGGTGGAACTTTTTTAAAACTTGAGGATCTGTCGCTTACATTTCGTCAATTGAAGTTTAGGACAAACAAAAATCAGCCTAATTTAGAGTTAACATACAGGCATAATCTGGCAGTTAATAGCAAATATATCGTATGTCCATAGGTAAGAGCAGAACACACATTCAACCAAAGGAACATTGTAGCAGCTCTCTTGCAAGAATAATATCAAACAAGTTCGAACTAATCTGTGAATCCAAGGAGAGATAGGTCTCACATGATGCTACTAGAACATTGTCATCAGCCGTAGGTTCGCTAACCCCTGCTCCCATATCAAAGAGTTCAACCCTCTTATTACCAAGGGTACTCATATACCTGCAGTTGAGCAAAAATAGATTATTGTATACATATTAGAAGGCCAAGAATACCCAACAGATGCAGAGTGAACAGAAACTCTTTTAGATTTGCCAACTGCATTCTACAACCAATGAATGTGTTATATTCTTCTAATTAAGCTAGCAGTCAAATTACAGCTGAAAAGCTTATCTGTAGTTATTCTTTCATGGTTAAAATAGAATCATTATTAAACAACAACTTCACACCAAACGAAAAATATCCAAACCCATGACTCTGAAAAGAACATCAGTCAACTTACGTTTTTCTCAATGCCACATATGAATTCAGCTCTTTGATCTGCAAATGCAAAGCATTGACACAAGGCAGAGTTTCATAAGCAAAGAAACAAAAAGGATTCAAGCAATAAGCAGGACCACGTCAAACAAATAAGCAGCCTATCACTTCACATAATGCACGACAGACCTCACATGCATGTCTGTCTCATCATGCATGTCTATACTCATGTCATGAATGAAGAAAATAAAAGGTTTCAAGTACTGACCATAGATTGCTTCTCATCATTGAGTTGCTTGTGAACCTCAGAAGGAATTTTGCCCTCCTCATCCTTAAGTTCATGATCAAACTCCTTGATTAATCTGAAAAAAAATTAAAGCATGAGTTGATGTCATATAAATCCCGAACACAGTAATCTCAAGAACTGTTTCCCAAAATGTTCGAAATGGTGTTTTTCTTTTTCTTTTTTTCTTGTTTAGTAAGTGACAAATGGTCAATAATTGACTCTTTCCTATCCCGACATCAAATTCCAATGCACAAATGATGTCAATCCTCGTCTCTTTTCAATCTCCACATCAATGTTCACTGACCAAATGATGTCATGAATGGCAAACCACATGTGGAGGAACTTCCTTTTTTTTTTTAACCTTAAGATGCTAGGCTTGGGGAATGGCAGAAAGCTACTGACAACATGATCACATGAAAATGGACAAAGCCAGGTACCAAGTCCAAGTCATCTTTCTTGAGAAACGACTTAATATTTGGAATGCCAAATGTAACCTAGCGAGATAATTGTTTCACAGAGCAAAACAGATAACAGTGTGTTTGGTGGAGGGCAAAATTCTCTTCCTGTATGTACCTTCCCTTTCACTTTTTGTTGGCAAAAGGATATAACACAATGCTACATACAGAATATTCAAAACCCCCTACTAAATCTATGATCAGACATGACTAGCACAATGGTATACCTTTTACACTCCCTCATCTTTCCTGTAAGTTCTTCCAGCTGTTTACTTTGCCTATTGGAGTCTTTGATCTTATCCAGTCTCTGGAAGCCATTCCTGAATGCAAAGAGGAAAAATCATAATTATAAAACACTCAGCCAACAATATATCCAGATAGTCATTTAAAGAGTGACAAGTATCTATCCTGCAGCTTCCAAATAAAAGAGAGGACTGACAATTGATAACACTACTCTTTACCAAGATTGGATCACAGGCAGAAGATGAATGAAAAAAGAAAGACTAGCTAGCATGAGCAGGAGTCTGCGACAACCAATACTTAACAAACTTATTTTCCAAAAATGAAGTAACTAGTACATCATGTGCAGTAAGCACGTATATGTTCAGTCCGAAGCCACTAAAGAAGAGGCTCTGAGCGTTGGAGAGGAAAATAACATGGCTACACCTACAGAAGCGGGACAAAGAACAGTTTAACCATCGCAACACATTATTTTGTTAATTTAAATAAAGCAAACCACTTGATTAAGTTGGATCCAAGAGCTAAGCTCACAACCCACTGGAAAATCAATATTCTTCAAGCAAAATAGAGATGTGAGAATGAAGGAAAAAAAAATTGGACTCTAAATTTTGATCTGCAAAACATCAATGGCTAGTCCAAAGTAATGATGAAGGTCAGAAGAACTTTCGAAAAAACATGTCAAATTTCTTTCATTTTTGCTTGAGATGGCACTCTTCTGATTGGTGTGCCAAGATAAAGCTGCAAAAACTTCGCTGTACAAAAACTTAAATGTATGAAATCAACAAAATAAAACATAAAGCAAAAGAGGGAAGGAGGTTTTGCAAAAAATTGGGCGATGTCTAGTGGACAGATGTACAACTGGGGGCCCAAGAAAGAGATTTCAGACGGTAGAGGGGAGGTCAGCATGACACCAGTATTTTAACCACAAAAAAGTTGAACTAAAAAAGATTTATTTACTCCGCATGCATAAAACATGCATTTTTTTAACATGTGGTGCAAACACTGAAAGACCTCCAATGCGTGCATAACAATTTTTTCCCTCTTGCAGATGAAGCAATATGTCCTCTCTTCACAGTATATTTATAACCTTCTTTAGGGGGATATATTTGTTTTTGATTTCATTTTTTTCAGGGAAAAAACTGATAACCACCACAGAGA
Organism: Morella rubra; assembly: GCA_003952965.2. Lineage (NCBI taxonomy): Eukaryota > Viridiplantae > Streptophyta > Magnoliopsida > Fagales > Myricaceae > Morella > Morella rubra. The sequence goes on along the minus strand of CM025853.1, from coordinate 26,417,516 downwards.
TATACTACCCGTAACAGGAAGTTCATCAGTCTTGGTATTCCAATTTCAGTCCTTGCTAAAAGCATTTTTTCGACAAACATCTAATAAGATAAACAAAAATGCACCAATACTGTGGCAGGGAACTAATTCTAATCCTTCAACTTATCACATAAGTTGCATATTGAAAAATGCACTTCACAGCCTCATCTAACATGTTAACTTTATCACTAATGGACCACAATATTAACAATTGAAATCTGCACCATGGAGCTTCTAGGCATTTTCACTTTTGCAATACCCCAAGCTCCACATAAAGTAGAAAAAGGAGTTAAGTCACCACATTACGGATCCTTACCAGGTGGAAGTGGGTCTTATAATGAGTCCCAGAAGCTTGAAAAGCGACCTTGATTAGTCTTGTTAGAATGAAAGCAACCTAGGTGGAACTGGGTCATTATAATGACTCCCAGAAACTTGAAAAGCAACCTTGACTAATTTTGGTAGAATGAAAGTGTAGATGTGTTTCCACTTCTTTGGGACGTTATATCCTCCTTCGTGACAACTCATCCAACTGTCCTGAAACTACATTTGTATTTATAATATGAGAGCTTCATGGAAAAGTTTGTGCTTTCCTTCTGGGAACTACAACAACTACCTTTCCCAGTCCAATAACAAGTAGACACCCGCCATAATGTTCTGTCGACTATGCACTGAACTAACATGTTTAACATTCCAATCTGGACATATTGGCACCTAAGAGAGCACAGTAGTACTTAGCACTAACCTGAAAAACATTGCGACATTGCAATGAGGTACCATTTCATGAATAAGCATGCCCAGGAGCAAAACATCAGCTAAAATAAACACATCCCTCTAGTTTGAACTACCTATGTTGATCAATAGAATAATCTAAACGACCCTTACGATTAAAGCCAGATCGCAACATACATAATCACATTACCACAATTATACAAAATGATAGAGAGGGAAAGAGAGTGATTAACGGAGATCATACGCTAGGGCTCGGAAGTTATCCCGGATTTCACCGTGCATCTGCTCCAACTGAGGGCTCATCGGCAATTCGCTCGCCATTGTCGCCGGAGACTAAATGTTCCTCCTCCCCAAGCTTTCCGGCGAGCAGATCCCACCCAAAAATCTCCTCACCCCACCGATTTGAAAAAAAAAAAAAAAACCCTTATGACATCAAATCACCTCTTTGATTTTTGCCTACAAAAACAGGCTAATGGAGGTTTCTCGAGTCGCAAAAAAACAAACCCCTAATCACAGCTGATTCAGGTGCTGGTTACTCGTGAAATAATTGACGGGAAAGAGAAAATTTAGGAAAAATGCAAAGAGAAATTTTCAGAAAGGTGGAACGAAGCAAAAGCAGAGAGAGAGAGAAAGGAATCGCTGTCTCGTAATGATTTTTAATTATTTTATGTGTTTATTTTTTTAAAATCACATTTTGATGACCCGGTTAAACTATCATTTTGATTACTTCACCTCGAGAAATTTAAAAATATTTTCTTCTTGTGTTTTTCTAAAAAAACGGCTTCTTGGTAGCTTGTCTAACTTGAGCCGAGAAGATAACCGTGGGAAAATACCATATCGCGAAAAACTGCTTCGTCAATTATTGGTTCCTTCAATTTTTATATACCTAAAAAAAAATATTCTCTAATAATAATGTTGTTTAGGGCTGAACAAAATCGGACTGCAGACTAAATTGGACCGAATTTGTGATTCGGTTCGGTCTTAATTATGTAATCCGGTCCAGACCTTTTGAAAATCGGTCTGGACCGGACCAAATCGGATTTATTAATATAAATTAAAAAATATATTTTTATATTTTTTAATACAAATTGCAAACTTAAAAAGTTTAGTTTTAACCTAAACTAAAACTCTAAGTTTTTACATGTCCTTCCCCCTTCGAATTAACCTAAAAAAATTGAAAAATAAAAAAATGAAAAAAATGAAAAAAAAAAAAGAAAAAAAAATGAAATTAAGTGGTCCAGACCGGACCACATTGAATCGGACCGGACTGGACTGGACCACTTATAAGTGGTCCGATCCGGTTCTTCATATAAGCACAATTGAAAATCCGATCCGACCAGATTTCGGTCCAAAAATCGGACCGAATTTCCGATTGTGCAGCACTAATATTGTCCGAATATCACGAAAGTGGTAGCTCAACTAATCTTAGCGTTAGATTGAAATTGGGCTAAAGGTCCTTAGATCGAACTCTCACAACCAAGATTAGTTGCACTTTCGTGATGTTGTGGTGATAATTTAAACCCTCCGTTTTAGTAGCTATAGTTCAATTCGGACATTCTGCAGTGGGTAAAGAGCTCCTATGGTCACGTCCAAAGAAACTATTTTTGCTTATAAAAAAAAATAGTGTTGTCTTGATAACAAAATTAGTGAACAAAATTCAATCCTAATAATTTTTTTAGATCTTAACCTCAACTTAATTCTTGGTACTATAATTAAAATATTGGTTCGTTCAGATTTAAAGATTTAAGTATTGGATTAGTTATTAAAAAGGATGAGATATTCGGGGGATAATAGTGCGAGAAATTGCGCTGCTGAGCATTGTGCGCTGTGATGTCGAGGCTTATGTTAGCAAAGGAAAGACGGAAAAAAATAAAGGAAATAATAGAGATAGCAGTTGAAGAATGCGCTGTCAGCCTGGAGTGGGTGCGGCTCTTACATCTGGAACTATAAAACAAAACGCGCTCTATTCCTTGCGTTTCTTTCGCGAAATTAGAAATTTTAGGAAAAGGACAATCTGAGCCTCACCCGGATAGACCTTTCGGTGGAGCCGTCTCGCAGGGCCACTCGCCATGTGAGACACTCTGGCTGCCTGGCAACAACATTCTTTGGTTTTTTTTTTGTTGTCTTTGTTCCAAACTTCCAACCGCAGCGTAAACTATTTTAAAAAAAGGCTTCCCGTTTACCATTAGAAATTTAAATATAATATCTATATGTATGTACACGTTTTACACTCTTTTAACCACTATAAATTTCGTAATTTGTAATCTAAACTATCAAATTAAACACACTTTACTGCTAATTAATAATATGTTTACACTTTTGTACTCTGTATTAATATCTCACCATTAAAATAAACAAAAAATTATATATATCACAATTTAAATGATAAAATAATAATATGAAGTGTAAAATGTAAACTAGTTGTTAGTTTATGGTAATGCGATAAATTTGATAGTTTAAAGTGAGTAAAATGTATAATTATGGTTCCAAATTTGACCAAGCCCAACAGATGAGTTATAGGTGATGGTGCTAATACTGAATCACATCCAGCCCAAACCAATTTAGGCCGAAAAATATGATTATATCTTTCAAAAGCCCAACAATTACAACCAAACTCACGTCACATATTTTCCAAAAAAGAAAATCGCTACATATGCCGCAAACAGTTACCTAACAGCCCACGATAAGCCACGGCACCACGTTCTCACTATACTTGTAGCAGATACGAATAACCGTGAGAAAAAGGTGAAGAGAGTATCACAGAGCACGACCTAACAGGGACAAGAACTCCCGCTAAAATCTTGATAAGAGGAAAAGAGGGGAACGTGGGCAAAAACACTATAAAAAAAAGAAGCTGATAATGAGAACGGGTAAGTGATTTTTGTGTGATAAAATAGCAAAACTTGTATAAAAATAGGGACTGATTTAAGTTTCGGAGGTTCTACGCTTCGGAAGTCGGAGTCCTTTATTGTTTTACAGAGAAAAAAACGGAAAGATCAAATTACATTTACCCTGACATATTGACCATAAACCAGCTAATTTATCAATGGGCATCTACCAAGCTTTCATTCATGGTACTGAATCTGCTAGACAGGACAAAGTGAGCGGAGCTTTCTCGAGGTGAGCTTCCAACACTAAAATTAGCGTTTGGAGAATATAAGTTGAGAAATAACTTTCGAATGTCAAGGTGAGAATATATGTTGAATCTCACCTTGTAGGAGGCAAGGCCCAAACAAAGGCTTTGGAGTGGTTGGGCGTAGAGCGATACCTTTTGCATGTTTTGGGCTCCGCATAGCTAACTGGACTTATCGTAAAAGGCCCTCTGTGGGCAAAAGTTCTTTTCTACTCAAGAGATACGCTCTGCAGTCGAGGAGATTTTTTTTACTTTTTTGCAAGTTTTCTCCTTTTGGTCCTGCACAGGGCCCAAAGGCTCTCCTGCTTCATAAATTTCTCCCACGGGGCCTTTTATTTGATATCGGACCAACCCAGGCCAGGTGGGCCGAAGATTCCTCACCCATCATGTGGTATTTAAAAAATGCAAAATATAGTTTTCCCTCTATATATATATTATTTCGTGTCCATATAAAAAAGAAAAATCTAAAATGTTACCAAAATTTCATTTGGATTCGAAGTGCAAGGTAGAATTGTGCCTCTAAGTGTCAACAAAAAAAACTTTCTTATAAAATATAAGTCCGTAGATCTGATTTGTACCATATATTCCTCTTTCTTTTATTCACCTGGCCGATAGTGTGTCAATACATTTCTAGTGCGGATATAGGTGTTTTAGTGCTGTTTATACTCACAAGCTCAAGACATAAACAAAGAAAATGTCGAGTTACGTTTAATATTTTTTTTTTTTTGGGTAGCGCCGAATACTTTTAGAGATATACTTAATCTGACACTAGAGAGAAGTGAACTATTTGGGTGTCTAAAGAGAGGACAATATCTTTTCTCTCTTTTACAGCCCCAAATGAAATGTCCCTGATATTTTGGATCCTTAAAAGTGTGAAAGCTTTGTGCTCGTCTGTGTTTATGTTTAGGTTTAGGTCTTTAGGTATTCAGTGTCTAAAAAAAAAAAAAAAGGCGCTTTAGAGGCTTAGTTATATTATATTCTATTTAGCTGGAAATTCACTTCCGAAAGAATTTTTTAATATATATAGAATAACAAACTTTATTGTTAGAATTAAGTGTCCAAAAAATTCGTGTGAAAAATTAAGTCAAATAGAGTTGTAATCTTATTATGATTCAAGTTTTGAGTTAAAGATGATGGTCAAATAATTGTTGTTGGCCTTTATGCTTGATTAATGCTTAAATCAAATGATTAAAGAGAGTTTGACTTGCTTGTGGCTAGCCTTTAACTTGATCCAGATGGGCACAGTGAATTTGGATCGAACAAACTTGATGATTTTTATATAGAGAAATCTCTGCAATTTTAGCTGTAAAAATAAAGGTCCCATCGTAATCTATTAATTAAATTAAAAATTAGAGATATTCCTATATTTAAAAAATATTTACAACAAGCATTTTTATTTGAAATGCTTACTGTTGTCGCTGACTAAATAACTAAATCGAAATAGATATTATACACGAGCGAAAAAAAAAAAAAAAAAAAAAAAGAGAACGAAACATGATATACATTTTTTCTTCGGTCACAATTGTTTTCATTTTATATTTTAAAATAAATGTTTTAACTTAAAAAATAATCTTCATAATATTGCAAGCTCGCACGTCTAAGTTGAAGAAAATATATATATAGATATTTCTACGTAGTATTTTTGCAAGCTCACACATCAAACTTAAAAGTATAGCTCGTCGGGATACACTTATATCTGCAATAAAAATATAGTAATTTATATAGGATCATGTCAAATACCAGGAAGAAAAGGAGAAAGTCTCTGTAAATGAAAACAAAAATTAGTCATTTTTATCTCGTGTGCTGGACAAATATATAATTTTTGAAGATTGAACTGCCGAATCAAAAAAATTAGGTGCTATTATATAGTTTTGTATCGACTAAGTTCATGAAGTGGAGATGAGCGAACTCGAACCATTGAAATCCGCCAAGTAAACTTCCATCTCTCGTGTGCCTGTGACTGATCTATTTAGGGGGCGTTTGTTTATCGCAATTTTAGAGAATATTTTTAAAATTTTGAGAATCTTTTGAATGTTGAAATTTATTGGAGTTTGTGAAAAGTGTGAAGTGTATGTATAAAATGTAAAGTTTATTAGAGTTTGTGAAATGTGTTTGGTGTGGTGGAAATTTTAGGTCCTAAAAAATTAGGCAAACAAAAGCCCTCTTAGAAACTAATGATAGACAATAACTTCCCTCAACAAAAAAAACAGCCTACTTATGAAGCTGCGTAAATAGGTGAACAACTTGTCCTCTTATATATCATTATCATGAAGGACGATGGCACGATGTAACGTTAACTGGACTTAGTGTGACAGAATATATGAGAATTTATCCATACCCAAAATTGGATCTAAATCTAATTTGCTCATCTATAAAACATGAAGAAAATATTCAATTTTTAGGACCTGATTTGCAGGAAATTTATTTCCTATAACTTCATGAAGAAAATATTTGGGAAATGGGAAGGCATGGATAATTCTGAAGCCTGGACGAGGCCAAAGAATGAGAAAAATGACATAATTAAACAGTCTGTAGCGAAAACTCACGCACAAATTATAGAGGATTATTAGCCTTTGGCCTAGATTACCCTTTTCCTCAGGCGCAATTTTCGTCCAGTATACGATAGAGCAAATGCATGATGCATCAAAGACCGTTGCTTCAGCGTTGGTCCATGCCATGCATTAAAAACCTTGGACTCTTTCCTAGTGGCAGTGGAACATTCACTGATGCACGAGTTCTGTGTCGGCGACCGTTCCAATCAGTGGCGGATGCAGGGGCGGCCCCTGGGCAGCCGCCCCCCATCGGACAAGCCAAAAAAAAATTTTAAAAAAAATTTTATCTTAAGAGTTTGCCTCCTTCGAAGTGGGTTCTGGATCTGCCATTGATTCCAATGAATTCCTGAAAACTACACCAGATAACGCGAAGCTAGAATTTAAACTTTCGAAGGACAAAAGTGTATAATATCATTTTGAAGGGTCAATATAAAAAAATTGAAAAAAATAAGGATTGAATTTTAAAAATTTCTCCAACTAAAATCTTCACGGAAGCCTCTGTACACGGTATTCGGACCAGCCCGACCCGAATTAAGGCGCTAGGAGGTTTTTAACGCTAACAACTCAGATAAAATCTCATCTACTTAACCGGCCCAATTCAACTTGACCACTTTGAGTGGTCCATTGAATTCAGTTTACTGCAAGTGCATAAAAAGCTTAATTCTCATCTAAAAATATCGCCCAATAATTATGGTGTCGCACGTCTATCGGCCTCCTTTCTCGTGATTCCCCCAAGTTTAGTAATTTTTTCGGTGAGAATCTGGACAGTAATATCTGTGTTTGATTTTCGGATCGAAATGGGGGAAAACTCAGCCTACTAATTTGGTGCATGCATCTCAAATATTATATAAAAAAATTACTTTTTTTTTACTATATATATTATTATGTTACTTTGCTTAAAATTGGAAAACAATTGTGTCCTAGGTGACAAATTTTACCACGACATAAGGAGTCAGCAAGTTGAAAGGACGTCTCCAGAAGAGAAGAACCTCCTATTTTTAGTGGTTGAAGATGCCTCCTTTTTGGTTTTTGTCATAAATCGTGTGGAATCAGGATTGCAAAGATACCTAATTTTATGAAGATTATGACAGGAATTCAAGGACGACAAATTGTGAACCAATTTGTATAGTTTAGATAAAAGGCAAGATGGGTGGCTTTCCTCCTTCCTTCATTCCTATTGTTGTCCTCAATTGTCGTTGTTTTTTCTTTTCTTTATTGTTGGGCAACTTTATTAAGACTTACAAATAAGAATTACAATTGTTTGTCTGGAGTCCAGTTTACCTTGGATAAGTGATTCTTTTTCTTTATTTATTTATTTTATTAATCATGATTCTCTTTAATTTATCATCTTAAATGAATAGATGAACTTTTAATGTGGGATTTATAAAATTTAATAGTGCCTGTAATTATTAAATAATAAGAACCTTATAATACTCAATATATGTTATGTTTTTCTCTCTTCTAATTGAATTATCTAATTTATTCAATAAATTAGAGATGTTCCTAATCCTTCCATTAATATCCAGTGGGATGATTCTGTTTTGTTTGTTAGGAATGTTCGTTGTTGTCCATATTCTCGCGGTTCATATCCCGTGACTTGTAAAGATAAGACGAATGAGAGACCTTAAGTCCCGATCATGAGAAACTTGTACTAATTTTCTTTCGGTGGGTGTGTCCAAACTTGCTTTTGGTACATGAATATTAGATGCACGTACACCAATTATTGACTACATCTACAAGGTTGGGAGACAACTAATACCCACTTGCACTTAAATACTTGCCCCAAACGTTTGATGATTCCATTACGTACGAACTTTTTAGCAGATTCGTGTTGTAATTAGGTAGAGTTCTAAATTGCACCCCAAACTAATAATAGATGAGACTAGCGGAGTGTTCGGTAGAAGAAATTTTGGGGATTAGAAATTTTGAGAGTTTTGAAATTTGTAAAAAAAGTAAAAATATTTTATAGAATTTGATGAAAAAGTGAAGAAAGAGAAGATTTAAATAATATTATAATAAAAATAATTAATTAATAAAGAGAGAAAAATTATTTTATAATTTTTAATGAGTATAAAAATTTTGAAGAATGAAAATTTTTACATCCGAATACCTTCTATATTTGCGTATATAATTAGCTCGTCGACCTTTGACCACTATTTACATTTAAACACAAGACGTTTAGGTGGTATTTAGGAGTGGAAATTTTCACCCCTAAAAATTTTCACATTCATTAAATAAATTATAAAATATTCTCTCTCTTCATCAATTTATTCTTTTTTTATTATAATATTTATTTAAATCTTTTTCTCTTCACTTTTTCATCAAATTTCATAAAATATCTTCATTCTTTACTAATTTCAAAATTTCTAAGTCCTAAAATTTTTAGGACCGAAAAATGTTCTTGCTTTTGTCACTTCTGTCCCTTCAAGGTTTGACGTCCGCATCTGGAGGACTGAGAGGATGGTCCCACGTATTAGTGGCATACCATACATGGTAGCCAAATTTTGACAAGTCCTTGTAACTGAGCCATGTGGATCAAGTGGTCCATGTAGCGCGGCATGGAACCCCCTCACGTACCCTTCATGGCACCGGCACCACGCGACAGAGACCTCAGGGCGTATGCCCGAAAGCAATACCTTTTTAATCCGTTTCAAAAGGAACAAATGATATAATCTTATCGTTACTTTGCATCCTCTGGTCGTCGTTACTGTTGCAAAATAAACCCCAAACAATTAATAAATTTATATTTGCACCCTATGTTACTGACTTTATTATTAAAATAAGTAAAAAATGTGCCACATATCACAATCCTAATAGTCTAAGTATAACACAGGGAGGAAAAAGTAAATTTATTGATAGTTTAGATACAATGATGCAAATTGTGAAAAGTATGATCGTTAGAGGTTAAAAAATTATATATATATATATACACATATAATATTTAATAAAAATTCAAGTGGCAAGTTGATCCTCTATGAGCATCATGTTGCAACTCAAGAGTCGGAAATCCTACTTCACAAAATAAATTACAGTATATATATGAAATACACTTACGGGTTCTAACTATACACTTGAAATTAGGATATGACCATTTAGACAAAAAAAAGAAAAGAAATTAGAACATGACCGTTAAAGTCGATAACAGGATGGACTCACAATTTTTATAGTCAAATTATAACATTGAGGGTAAATAGTAAACATAGTGGTTGCTTGAAGCACAATGTGTTGTTTGATAATTTTATTTGTAAATTGAGAAATGTGTGTAAAGAAATAAATAAATAATATTTGCACGGACTATGTTAATAATAAGTCCAGTTTTTATTTTTGATAATATCAAAAATCACATCAAAAATACTCACGGATTTGAGTGTTCAATAAATTTTGTAAAGAATCATTAAGAGGTGTGGCGTGAGAAGAAAGTCTCCTATGCCTAAATCAGAGAGTTATGGTATCTATTAATTTTCATATCATAAAATTAGTATTGGTTTTTTTTTTTTTCTAATACATTAGTATTGGTCTTAGCTGTTGAGAAAGCATGAAGGGCGCATGACCCTAAGGTGCAGAGACGAGCCATTTTCTTGTGAATATAATTTGCTGTCGTTTTAACAAAGAGTTCGTGGCCCAGAAAAAACAAAACAACGAATTCCGCTCAGTTAACCTCTTTCCTAAACCGAACCAGGGGGCGGCAATTTGGGGAAACAGGCGGTTAACGTTAACACGTGCGAGTGACGTTTGCTTGGAAACCGCTCAAGTCCACGTCTCGACACGGCGGCCCGGGAGTCGGACAAATGGTCCGCGCCATTTGCTGCCACTCAACCTCAGCCAGTCGTAACGTAACTTGCATAATTTTTTTCTTTTGATTTCTAACACGTCTCTGATTTAAATCATAAGCGAACACATATTTAAATAAGTTTAATTTTGGAAATAATGAATAGGGAAAAAAATATCTATAAAAAATTGTATTTCCTTTTACGGAAAACGTGTCGTCCCTGTATGGTTAAAAATCTAACTCTGGTTGCTTCTCAGCGCCCTATCCACTCGGCATTTATATTGCTGAAAAATTTGACTTTCTGTATCTGAGTCTCTGGTAATAACAAGAAAAGGGAGGGAGAGGGACGAGAGAGAGAAAGAGGAAAAGAAGGTCATTCTGTGTCTTCTGTAATCCCTATGCCAGTTTCGCATTGTGTGCTTCGCTTGCATGTGGTTAGAATTCTTGGAGTTTTGTTGCGGTACTCGCTTCTGGGTGGTGTTGGCGAGGGATGGCGGTTAAGAAGCTGTGCGAGTCTTTCTCGAAGAGTTTCACCGACGACGTGCACCGATGGGGGTGTATGAAGCAGACGGGGGTAAGTTTGAGGTACATGATGGAGTTTGGGTCCGATCCCAGCGACAGGAATTTGCTAATCTCTGCTCAGTTCCTTCACAAGGAGCTGGCCATTAGAATTGCCAGGCGGTCCATCGAGCTTGAAGCCCTGCCTTATGGCTTGTCTGAAAAACCTGCCGTTTTGAAGGTGATTTATTTTTTTTTTTGCTTTCGGATTTTGAAGTTCTGGGTAGCTAGCTGTATGCCCGTGAGATGTGATTTTTTTGCCTCTGGAACAGGAAAAATTGTTGTTAATGATAACTATTAAACTTTTTTTTTGTTATTATGTATATATATTTTTATTGTGGCTACAGGTCCATAGCAAGGGAGAATTAAGAGAAGTTGACTTAGCATCTTTTTATTAATAAAGAGTGGTTTCTATTTTAACGTTTAAAAATCTAATCCCGCGTGCTGGGTTCTATATTTGTTTTTTGATGTAGTACATATGGGGGACTCGAGCTGTTCGGCTTTGATTTTATACTTCCAAAATAAAAAGGAGGTTTCGCAAACTTTCATGCGTGGCTCCTGTGGGAGGTTTCAGATAATTGCTTTGCTTCTGTCTTGTACACGATCTAGCAGAGAAATCTGGCATTGATGTCTGAATTTTTATGTCTCTGCTTTTCTGAAGGCATTGGCTCGGTTAGCATCATGGAGTGCCTTTCTTACTTTTAAAAGCGAAATAAATGGTCCAGACCCAAAAAAAAAAAAAAAATTTAAAGCGAAGATTCGGATGCAGTTTTTGCCTTCAAAAAGGGAAATCTGCTTTGGAATTGTTAAGCAAATGATGCCTGAGGGTTGTTGTTGCCTGTTTGCCAATTGCTGTGACTAGACATCTTTTTTTCAGTGCTATACTATTCTGGTATTAGTATAGTCATAGAGATGTTTCTTCTGTACTGTTTGAGTAGTGTGGAAATGATTCCATGGATGACCTCACTTGCATATCATTTTGTTTGTGGGAGAGGGAGTCAGTTTGCCGGGATTGGTGAATTGTTAGATAGTACTGTCAGGGTTTAGTTTCAGGTCTTGAATGCGCACTCACTTTGTGTGAACTTTGAACTCCTAGGTTCGGGATTGGTATTTGGATTCCTTTCGTGACCTTAGATCCTTTCCTGAGATCAAGGATACGCACGATGAGAAGGAATTTACTCAGATGATCAAGGCAATTAAGGTGAGACACAACAATGTGGTCCCCATGATGGCTTTGGGGGTTCAACAGTTGAAGAAAGGCATCAATGTCTACGAGGGTCTTGATGAGATTCATCAGTTTCTGGATCGCTTTTACATGTCAAGAATAGGAATTCGCATGCTTATTGGTTAGTTCTAGTTCCTCTTTCCTTCTTATCGTGTCCAGTTTCTGTCCTCTTTGATGGGCACAACTTGCTATTCATATTTTTGTACTTTCTTACTTGTTTCACTGTTGGGAGTGGGTTCTATGTTTTACATGCTTCAATTTTGGGTGAAACTCAGGGCAACATGTGGAGTTGCACAATCCTAATCCGCCTCCTCATTGTGTGGGTTATATACATACGAAAATGTCTCCCCTGGAGGTAGCACGAACTGCCAGTGAAGATGCCCGTTGTATTTGCATGCGTGAGTATGGCAGTGCACCTGATGTTACTATCTATGGGGATCCAAATTTTACATTCCCGTAAGTCATTTTGTTTCTACTTGGATCTTTTCCAATTCGAAAGTATTATGTATCTGCATTTTCTTTACCTTTTCTCGTTCTCTTTCTTATTGTATCCGCGTCCCAAATCAAAACAAAAAAATTTTCAGTTACGTTGTGCTAGGAATGTGCCTCGTGGATCTTTGCCTTGATATGCAAAACACTTGCTTCTGTCTTTCTATAAGATGCTCTGTTTGCTTTCATTACAGGTATGTTCCGACCCATTTACATCTTATGGTGTTTGAGTTGGTGAAGAACTCCTTGCGTGCTGTCCAAGAGCGTTTCATGGAATCGGACAAAGTTGCACCTCCTGTTAGAATAATAGTTGCTGATGGGTTAGAAGATGTTACTATCAAGGTATTGTTTGTTCTGTTATGTATATCCATGAAATCTTTGGTGGTTACAAAATTGTTGACGTGGTTTATTTTGACGGAAGTGATGGTTACCAAGTTGTTCTGATTGACACAATAGGTCTCAGATGAGGGGGGCGGAATACCAAGAAGTGGCCTCCCTAAAATTTTTACGTATCTGTACAGCACTGCAAGAAATCCTCTGGATGAGGACACAGACCTTGGTACAGCTAATGCAGTCACAATGGCTGGATATGGATATGGACTTCCAATTAGTCGCTTGTATGCTCGGTATTTTGGGGGGGACCTCCAAATTATCTCTATGGAAGGATATGGTGAGTTAAGACTTTCCTCCAGATTTGCAGCATTCAGAATGATTCCATACTCTTCAGATGTCTCAAATATTTAAACTATTGGACTCCACTTGAGGCTTAATTCAAAGTGTCACAAATAATTTGTTTCAATAGGTTACATCGAAGAATATATAGCAGAATTTGAGCTAAGTTTCTTTTAACCAGATAATCATGCTACTTTCAACCATTTTAGACCAGCTTCCAGCACTTGAGAGCGCCCCTTACTTTGAGTCAACCAATCCATTTTCTTCTGAAATAGTTTGGTGCACTTCCAAATTTTCTATTTGTGTTTCTTCTGGCCAATCATATTAGGGTAGAGGTGTTACTCAACAACATATTTGAAATTCTCAATTTCTATCTTCTCTGGTAATTCTCCATTAGTCTGCTTTATTTTAGAGAAGATGGATGAATATGATGGCAGAGATTTTCGCAATTTAGAATTCGTCTTAACAGCAAGTCTAGGCAGCAGCTCTCCTGTGTTTTTTATGCTGAAAAATATAGTATCAGTTTCAGTAGAGTTAAAACCTGAAAAAGAAAGCCCTTCATCCTTTAGGAGATTGAAATGTCTCCCATAGAATCACTGGAAATAGAAACCCTCGTTGTCGAGTGTGGCAAAAGTATCCAACTTTTTAGGCTTTGCCAGGCAATTGTTATGTTACTTTGGTCCATCTCTCCAGGATTTTTTCCTGAAAATTCGGGCCCACAAGAACATATTTTGGGCATTTAAGATTGGAACAGATAGGGATAGAGACATGGCATACAAGATTGGAGCACGTAATCAATTGAGAAACACATTCAGTTTACTCGATGTTTGTGTGTGGTTTCATGTTTCAGTATTTTTAAGGTTTTAAGCTGGTTGTTGATTGCGTGGACAACTGACCTTTGTGAAGTGCTGCATTATATGGTGCATATAATAATAATGTTATGATTCTGCACCAACACCTGTGATATTGTTCTTGGTACTTGCATGTGTATTCACTCACTGCCTTCGCATGTCTGTGGCATTAGTTTATGTTTGTTGTGTTGGTTTTTTGTCCGTTCACTTGACCTTCTAACTCATCTGTAGATTTGCGATGTGTTTATGCAGGAACTGATGCGTACCTCCACTTGTCCCGTTTGGGAGATTCGCAAGAACCATTGCCGTGAACCTAAGCTGCAGTTCCAATATCAAGAACACCGCAGCTATTGTTATGTTTCATGGATCATTAAAACCAGAGAAATACCCTTGTACTGTCAAAAAAACGTATTGCTGTCAATTTTTAGTCAAATAAATTGGCAGTCTCTGTATTATTTCTTTTTTCCTCCTCTTTTCTTGTATATTCGCTCCTTTTTCTATTCCAGAAGTTATATGATAATCAATATATTCCGTAGCCACGGAAGATCTGTTGCATTTATTCAAATACATTGAAAGCATTGGTGGGTCATAGAATTTGATCGATGGTTTATTAGAGAATCACTTGTGGAGAATTTTAATAGATTTAACTTACATTTGGTTACTTCAGAGGCCATTTTAGGGGATACAAAAAAATGAGTGGCTTGCCAAAAACAAGGAGAAAAAAATAAAAGATTTGTGTTGGCTTGCCAATAAACCATCCTACCCTGGTTTTCTTTGCTTCCTTTCTTGTACGAATCCATATATCGGGTTGTCTAGGTATAAGCTATTGATTCCCTGAAGCTGATTTAGCTCGCTGAAAGCCACCAGTTTCAACGGTTGGCGCCTGCATCAACGACTACAGCACACGGTATTTATACAGGCTCTTGTATTATGGAGATGGTCGCGTGTGGGAGATTGGCCCTCCAGAGCACAAAGAATAACAATTGCTACAGAGGATACACTATTTCACCTTGGGCCGCACACTTTGTACCTCTTAACGGTCGTTACCAAATCCCATAATTGCAACTACAGGTTAAAGTGCCAAAAATCGATGATATAGCCTAAAATCAGGTGAAGGGTTCTGTGTCTTACGTGTCTCTTTGCTACAAGTATTTCACTCTTCATATTTCTGTCTGGATCTATCTTGACACTAACAATCTCTCCAATGTGCTTCACGCATGAGAAAAATCTGACGGGACATGTTAAAGATATGTCAGTGCCTTCTTTGCTTTGTGTGCTTCCTTGACTGCCGACTCTTTCTCTTCCATTTCTCATTTCCAGCTGGTCGATTTTTCTCTTCAATCTCTCGAACCTTACGCTTCCTGCAAAAGTTTTCCACATGAGCAAAAAGGAAAAAGTAGGACATACCACATACTGAAATTACAGCTTCATTTGGTAAGATATTCTGGCTGTTCAAAAATTAAACCAAACACTAAAAGATATTGTCAAAACTTTGGGTGGTCTTCACATACACTGGTCATAGGAAAAACATACCCCTAAGATATTCAAAACAATTTTGGCTTGGCAAAATGTGACTGTCGTAAAATGTAAAGAGGATTTGTTACCCAAAACAAAAAATGTAGCAAGGAACCTATACAGAGCAGAGTTTAATGGAAGGCAACACCACACAGCAATATACTACTATTTAGTCAAGACACAGCATATTGTGTTTGGTTTCAGAACACCAAACACAAACAGAGCTGCAATTCTCACCTGTACTGAGCAAGGGTACGATCAGATAGCAACTCATCTGCAATCGTTGCCTTCCTCTCCTTCTTTGTTAGTCTACCTGTAAAGAAGTCTGATGCCGACTCCATCACTGTACCTACCTGATTGTCAAAAAACCAAATGTTAGTATTAGCCAAGTAATAATAAAGCATAGAGAACCCAGAGGAGAACACACACAGACACACTTAAGCTCCTATATTCACATATAATTATTTAAGTCCAAAAATTACAAATAGACTTGCCTGGAAATACTTGGGAAGCGATTTTGATTTTGAATCTCCCTTCTTGTAGTGCCGCTTTGGATCAATGGCACCTCTCAACTGTAATCACAAAAACTAGTATAATTCAGATGCCAAAATGAAACTTTCTACTAAGAAGAAATTGGAACTCCTTTATCAGCTTGAGTTACAGCATCTAGCAACTCCTAGCAAGTGGACAACCACCAAGCCAATTAGAGAGTGTCCCTATGATA
Organism: Morella rubra; assembly: GCA_003952965.2. Lineage (NCBI taxonomy): Eukaryota > Viridiplantae > Streptophyta > Magnoliopsida > Fagales > Myricaceae > Morella > Morella rubra. The sequence continues at coordinate 26,401,281 of CM025853.1, read as the reverse complement.
TCTATAAGCATATAAACCACTGCATGAATATGCCTGCCACACAATACATTTGTCCCTACATCATCATTTAGATTGAATATGTAATTGACTTAAACTCTGAACAAGTTCAACGTATGTCAAAAGAAAATAGGAGATTGATTGAAGCAGATTTATTCAACTGCAAAGAAATCCTAACATGAAGCTGGTTTAGTCTTATATCCGGAACATGGGATATGATGACAGGATACACCCTCATGAATAAAGGTACTTAGCAGAAGATGCAAGAAAACAATGCGGAGAACGTAAAATAAAGACACTTTTGCCAGATTCTTCACATGAATATCACGCTGAAAAGTAAAACAACATCGATCCAGATCAATATAACAATAACAAAATTTCTTGGGTAAGTTGAATTACTGAATCGACATTTTCAAGAAGAAACTTTACATATCCAGATAGGGCGGCACATGCATGATTCTAGGATACATAATATTATCACCACCTTACTTCAGCAATTTAGAATATAACACGTTTGATGTTTGTTTGCATCAATGTCATCTTCCAAGAAAGCTGGCTGTCTGTATATTCCTTGAAGATCTCATCAATCTCCCAGGAAAACATTCTTGTTACAGTGCAAGATAAATCTCTCACCAAAGATGTTGCTTACAAGATTGCAGAAATGATATTAATATAAGAAAGCGTATAGAAGTCAGTGGCAGTTTTCAGTTTCAGGTTTCTGTTATACCCATTGGGAGTCGAGCACTTTTACTTTAATATGTAGGAAGCAGAAATTTTCTAATGCTAAAAATGAACCCCAGACACTCCCTTAGACATGCATTCCAGAACACTATAGGAAGTACCCAACCTTCTAGTTCAGGTTTGCCTTTAAACAGACTAACAAAATAGTACAATATTTTTTTGTTCAACAGTTTGTTTGCAAATTATACAGAGTGAACAATCTTTTATGAAGCAGTTTTTGATCTAATAACACAGCAAATTACAAAGGATTAAGTAAATAAAAACAAAAGGCATTTATATAATTCCCCTAGTCTCACTGCAAGGCCATGACTTAACTTGTAGAACGGCGTATTCCCTAAAGAACAGGATAGTGAAAATTAGACCCACGGAAAATTCACACTGACAAAAGTAGAGGTAAACAAACCTTCAGTAAGCGCAGGTCTTTTTCAAGCTCAGGGGTGATGGTTTGTGCAGGCATCTCAAACCTATTAGCAAGAAAAATATCAGAATCCAATCATTGGTAAAGCTTAATTGGTTGCTCAGAAACTTAAAGGAATAAAAAAAGTACTGTACTTCTAATTGAAAGAGTTGAGCACTATTCAGAAAAACAAAAGGAGTTGGGTTCTAAGAACCCAAATTCCTCCACTTGTCTACACCTAAAACCATCGAAGTCAGTTGAGGAAAGTTGTCAATCGCTTTGAAATCAAAAACAGCAAATTCAATGAAAGAAACGTTTCATTCCCTCCATTTCCCTTCATTTTCTCAGCAACCGAACATATCAAGCGAAAAAATAACAGGTTAAAATGCAATGCTGTCGAAACACTGGCATACCAACTCTTTCCTGCGGTATCCTTGAGTTGCTTTCTCATCAACTTGTTTAACTTTCTCGGGGCATTCGGAGGCACAAAGAGTCCATCAACAAGCTCGGAGTTGGGTCTCCAAAGAGCACTAGTTTCAGTCTGGTTTTGAGATTTGTTCACAGACCCATTGTGCGTTCCCGATGAAAAAGTTGGCAGCTTCGGCTCCCACGAAAGCCCAATCACTGGCTTGCTCTCGGGCATTCTAGACTTCGAAAAATAAAACAATCTCACTCAAAGAGCTCAGATATCAAATATAAGCTTGCAAAGATAGCACAAGCAAAACAAATTGAAAAACAGCAGAGCCCAGTCAGTTATTACCCCCCGTTGGTTTGTTATGCAAAAAAACAAAATAAAAAGCAACTGGGATTGGCTAAAAAATCTGTACTAGGATTAATAAGAGAAAGTTTGAACCTTTAAGTTCTTCAGTTCCGAAAATTTTCTCGAAAAGCAAACCGAAAAGGAGAAGATACGATTTTAGGAGACAAACACAGTCACAGAGAGCAATCTCAGACAATTGGAAGAAAAAAAAGGATCGACATTCGACAACACTGCCTGCGATTGGCGCAGAGCGAAGAGAGGACTTAGGGTTTTGGATTCTTTTAAGGCCGAAGAAGATGAAAAGAATTAGATGATACGAACTTTGGACAGCTCAAGTCTAGTAGGGCCAACTGAACTGAAGGCCTTGATCGATGTGGCCACATCCAACGCTCTATGTCAGACCAAACCCAATTGATAAGCCCATGTCCCACCGGGGCTTATCAATATCCTCCTAAGACCTATCTATAATTATAAATTTTCTTTTGACCAAAAAAGAAAAAAATTAAAGAAAATATTTCAGTGGTATGAGCTTGTATTTTTCTCACGAGATAGTTCACGGAGTTCTAGTTCAAGGGGTTTTTTCCCACCTTTAATTTGGAATGAGATACTCTCCAATCTTTCAAATTGGATGATCAAATGAATAAATATAATAAATATCATACATTTATTAGGGTCCATGCATGGTCTTTTCTCTCTCTTTCAAACCACCCAACATTAACTTCGACAATTTAATGAAATATTAATAAAAGTTTTTCTCTATACTAAATAAACATTGACACCAAGTGCATGACAAAAACGTGAAAGAGGGAAAACACAATCGATTAATGGCTCTTTTTGGATTAAGAACACAATTTGACTAATGCAATTCATCTTTTATTTCAAATATTTTGAGATTCACTTTAGGAAACCGACCAAAGAGGATTGTTTATAATTTTTTTTGCATAAATTGCATTATAAA
>CM025853.1:26334631-26397877 GCA_003952965.2 Morella rubra | reverse complement strand
ATTTATTGGGGCATAGTTATTCGACTGATTCGTTCAAGAAGGGAGACTTTACATTATCACAGATAGGGGGACGGACATGCAATGAACTAGGATACATAAGTATTATCACACTTAGACTTAATTGACAAGTTTAGGAATATAACACGCGTTTAGAATAAGTTTATGTTTGCATCAATGTCATCTTCAAGAAAGCTGGCTGTACTGTAATAATTAATTAGAAATCTCCAATCAATATCCAGGAAAACAGTTTTCTTGTTAACGTGTCAAAGTAATCTTTTCTCACCAAACAATGTGTTAATAAACAAGAATTGCAGAAATGAACTATTACATTATAACAAGAATTCGTAGTCGATACTGAGAAGTCACTTGATGGACTGGTGTGTTCAGTGTTCATTGCCTAGTTGAATATATACCCATAATGGGAGAGTCGAGCACATTTCTACTTTAATATGTAGGAAATAGGCAGATTGTTACTAATGCTATGAATGAACTGCTGCCAAGACAAAAGTCACCATTAAGGTAAAATTCATTGCATCACAAGAACCCATATAAGGAAGATACCAACCTGTATAGATCATCAGGTTTTTGCATACAGACTATAACAGAGAATAGTTACAAGAAGAAAATTTTATTTGTCAAACAGTTTGTTAGGTGGAAAAATAAATAAGACGAGATGAACAAGATCTTTGTATGAAGCAGTTTTTTGATACAAAAATAAATTACATTGGCAAATTAACAAGGATTAAGTAAATAACAAAACAATTAGAGCGTTATAATATTTAGATTCCCATTAAGACCTTGAACACTAGAATGTTACCATCTGCGAACATCCGACTATAAACTTGTAGAAACGGAGTCACTTTCTCCCTATAAGAATCAGATCAGCTTGAAATTACGAACCATAACTGAACATTTACGACACTGAACCAAAAGTAAGGTAAAACACAAACCTTCTTCAGTTAACAGCAGTCTTTTTCAAGCTCAGGGCGTGATGGTTTGTGTCAGAAAGGATTTTTCTAATCCTTTTATTAGCATTCTTTCATCTATGAAATAAAAATATCAAAGCATACATTGGTAAAATTGCTTTAATTTGGTATGCTCAGATAATTAAAGGTAATAAAAAAAGTACTGTATCTTCTATTGGGAATGAGAGTGAGCACTATTCAGAAAAACAAAAGGAGTTGGGTTCTAAGAACCCAAATTCCTCCACTTGTCTACACCTAAAACCATCGAAGTCAGTTGAGGAAAGTTGTCAATCGCTTTGAAATCAAAAACAGCAAATTCAATGAAAGAAACGTTTCATTCCCTCCATTTCCCTTCATTTTCTCAGCAACCGAACATATCAAGCGAAAAAATAACAGGTTAAAATGCAATGCTGTCGAAACACTGGCATACCAACTCTTTCCTGCGGTATCCTTGAGTTGCTTTCTCATCAACTTGTTTAACTTTCTCGGGGCATTCGGAGGCACAAAGAGTCCATCAACAAGCTCGGAGTTGGGTCTCCAAAGAGCACTAGTTTCAGTCTGGTTTTGAGATTTGTTCACAGACCCATTGTGCGTTCCCGATGAAAAAGTTGGCAGCTTCGGCTCCCACGAAAGCCCAATCACTGGCTTGCTCTCGGGCATTCTAGACTTCGAAAAATAAAACAATCTCACTCAAAGAGCTCAGATATCAAATATAAGCTTGCAAAGATAGCACAAGCAAAACAAATTGAAAAACAGCAGAGCCCAGTCAGTTATTACCCCCCGTTGGTTTGTTATGCAAAAAAACAAAATAAAAAGCAACTGGGATTGGCTAAAAAATCTGTACTAGGATTAATAAGAGAAAGTTTGAACCTTTAAGTTCTTCAGTTCCGAAAATTTTCTCGAAAAGCAAACCGAAAAGGAGAAGATACGATTTTAGGAGACAAACACAGTCACAGAGAGCAATCTCAGACAATTGGAAGAAAAAAAAGGATCGACATTCGACAACACTGCCTGCGATTGGCGCAGAGCGAAGAGAGGACTTAGGGTTTTGGATTCTTTTAAGGCCGAAGAAGATGAAAAGAATTAGATGATACGAACTTTGGACAGCTCAAGTCTAGTAGGGCCAACTGAACTGAAGGCCTTGATCGATGTGGCCACATCCAACGCTCTATGTCAGACCAAACCCAATTGATAAGCCCATGTCCCACCGGGGCTTATCAATATCCTCCTAAGACCTATCTATAATTATAAATTTTCTTTTGACCAAAAAAGAAAAAAATTAAAGAAAATATTTCAGTGGTATGAGCTTGTATTTTTCTCACGAGATAGTTCACGGAGTTCTAGTTCAAGGGGTTTTTTCCCACCTTTAATTTGGAATGAGATACTCTCCAATCTTTCAAATTGGATGATCAAATGAATAAATATAATAAATATCATACATTTATTAGGGTCCATGCATGGTCTTTTCTCTCTCTTTCAAACCACCCAACATTAACTTCGACAATTTAATGAAATATTAATAAAAGTTTTTCTCTATACTAAATAAACATTGACACCAAGTGCATGACAAAAACGTGAAAGAGGGAAAACACAATCGATTAATGGCTCTTTTTGGATTAAGAACACAATTTGACTAATGCAATTCATCTTTTATTTCAAATATTTTGAGATTCACTTTAGGAAACCGACCAAAGAGGATTGTTTATAATTTTTTTTGCATAAATTGCATTATAAAATTCGGAAAGATAGAGATACAATATACATTTAATACTGTAGGCTCTATACTTAAACTTCACATGAACAACATTAAATACTATAAGATCAAGATGTTGTGCTTATCTCTTTCTGAATTATATGATCTAATTCACATAAAAATTTGTTTTATAAATATGTTGTTTATATGTCAACAATCTATGCTGGCAGCATGCTCTCTCCAAAGTTTCAAGTTCAAAACCTTATTGATGCTATCAATCCTTTGAGGTTATTTCTAGACCTTTTAGCCTAGTAATTATCTAATTTGTATAAGATTGAAGGGATTGCATAGACTTCAAGATTAGTCGAGGTGCGCATAAACTGGTCCAAAATACTTGATAAAAAAAAAAAAACCTATGTTAAAATAGGAGCAGGACAAAACATCGAGACTCATATTTCAGCATCAAGATTTATCGTTGTATTGATTGCTGAGACTAAAAAAGAGACAGCTGCCCGTCAAAATCACAAAAATGAACTTCTCGTGGTTTTTAATCTGATTATTCCAACAACATGTACATGAATGACTTCTTTTCAAGTGAGTTGAACCATATAACTCGGCTAATCACTCAAATCATCATCAAAAAAATTTATGTCAGCATCATCATCAGTGGCGACACCAGCATTGGCAGGATTAGAATCCAACGACTGTACATCAGCCAGAGTGACCAGCTCAACGGATCCCTTTCTACCATCTGCACTTCCGTCTCGATAATCAACTAAATCATTCTCACAAGCGTCAACTTGTTTCAGTCCGTTGCAAAGGATTCCCTACAAAAGCACAATAAGAAGTCGTCAGTTAAAGAGTTTGCATGAGTAATGCCAGAACTGATCCGTCGTTACAAAAAGTAGCATATCTTTTTCGATAAGCATGGAGGTGAAAGCTTTCAAACATGGGAAAATGAGCTTCCTCTCCTACATTCCCTGTGCGGTCTCCATCAGACAAGTAGTGTCTTAACATGGCCTTATCAGAATCACTATCCTTCAACTTGTAAGAAAAAGATTTTGGAGTCCCATACGATAGGCTCAGTATGGCCTACTTGTATCTACTTTTAGTGTAATAAGCCTATGACCTACTATACTAAACCTTATGATCAAAGGCCTTCTGCCAAAATAAATAAAGAGTTGGATTCAATGAACACCTCCAAGCTTGAATGCTATACAACATTGTGTATCTTTGCATATAAAAACCTAAAGATAGACAAATCAACCAGCATTTATAACCCAATTCACACAATTCCTTAGACATGAAAATATGTGAGCTTGACTACCTCATCTTCTTGCGAGTCTTGTTTCTCTGCTTCCACAATCCAGTCATATAGTAAACGCTCCATGAGAACACTGTCAAGAGAAATCTCATTGGTTCTTTTCCTTAATTGGCGTTCTCTTAGCCGCAAATTGTAGTGAATGTAGATAAGGTCATTTAATCTTTTCTGAGCCAAACTATTTTGCCTTTGGCTGTATATCTGATCAAATATGCTCCAGTTGTGCTCACACCCAAAAGACGAGCATGTCTGACTTAATATGCGTACAGCAATCCGTTGCAGCTCTAAGGAACTTATCCCATGTTGTTGCCACCATGCAGCTACAAGGGGGAAAAGATTACTGTCCGTCAAAATATTGTCCGATGCAATATGAAAACTATTTCCAGATAAGTACTATGCATGAGTGCATGCTCCTGGCTACAGAATTCTGAGGGTTGATAAAGCAGTTTAATGTCATCACCTGGATCAAGCTCCGTTCTCGTACTGATTGCCAATTCAGTTCCAAAATCAGCTTTTGCTGAGTTATAATCCGAAATCTGTGAAATTTATATGGTGAAGTTTTAGAGACTCAGCTATTTAGGACACAGCAAATGGTAAGCTCAGTGAGGAAATCTTTGCCTGCATAGATGCAGAAATCCTTCTCATGTTGTCTGGTTCCAGCCGGACTATACACTCATTAAGGCCACGCACCACCTCTGAAAGCTAAATTGATATAAAAAACAGATTTAGTTAGGAAAGAGACCTACATTTCTATGCAATCAATCAATGGTAACTTTTTCACATACCGCCACAAAATCAGGATGATATCTATATGATGGATTTAAGAAGTAAGCAGCCATATAGAGAGGGTGGTAGAACAATGAACTCCAGTGATGGTCTATCACATTCCAGAATGGTCCATATTTACGTGCATCATCACCATGGATGGATTTAATTGCTAGCTTTGCTCTGTACATGTCGTTATATATAGATGGCATTGACAAGCTTTCACCAATATCAAACTTTCGAAGCACTTGCATTATTGGGTCCACTGATTTCAAAACATACTGCACCTTCTTCCAAAACGTAGCACTCAAAACGGTATTTTCAACCTCTTTTCCCAGGTCTGATTTTGATAATGAAGAGGAGATCCATTTGTTTGATAAAAACATTTTTCTGAGACCAACCTTGTGGTCCCGCAAACCTTGCAAAGTGGCAAAGCTTGAGGCGCACCGGGTAACAGCTGGCCTCAGAAGTTCCTGTCCCTCAGTGAATTCATTCTTCAAAAGATTTAACAGCCAAATTTCGTTGTAGATCACTTTTGCAATTCGTTGTCCCTTCTCCATGCAGTCTCGTACGCATCTTATCTTCAAAAAATCTTCAAGCATCCGATCAATACAATTGGTGGCACAAGGAGTCCAAAATAACTTCCTTCTCTTCTCCTCAAGCATCTTCCCAGCAGCTTTATAACTGGGAGTATTCTCAGTGATCACCTACAAGGGGCAGCAGGAAGGGAGAAAATTTAGAACAAGCAGATAATTGTTTCAAGGAGGGAACTTCTTGAAATTAGAGGAATAAGACAAGATACCTGCACTATGTTCTCCTCACCAATATCATCCACCACTTTGTCCATCAGCTTAAACAAACTAGAAGCATCTTCTACTATATCAGTGGCATCAACTGAAGTAACGAAATAATCACTATGAGGACAAGAAACCAAAAAGTTGATCAATGTCCTACCCTGAGTGTCTCTCCAACTGTCTGCCATTATAGAACAACCAGTGATTGCCCAGGAGGCCTTATATTCAACTAGGAAGCTTTTGATTGTCGAGATATCTTCCTGCAGAACCCTATCAGATATCAGTTGGTTAGGAGGGAACACCAAACCCTGCCCATATTGACCAACCAACTCCAGCATCTTTTGGAAGTATATGGAGTCTGCTGCTTGTAAGGGGACTCCTGCATAGTAAAAAAATCTGCGAATTGCAGATATAACTTCATGGCCAGCTCTTTTATTCAACCCTGTGTTTCCTCTTACTTGTCTGTAAGATTGTGATGTCTGAGTCTTTGGTGTTTTCAGAAAAAGAGAATCCAATCTTGATCTTTTAAATGATGGTTCAGAACCACTACTGGGAGACATCCCCTTGACCGCCCTTCTAGAATCTTTACCCAATCTTCTATCACCATCGATCAGACTTCCTTTGCTCAAGTGATGCAAAGCAACCTCCTCTTTGTCGTCCCCGTCATTTTCATTGTCTGTTAGCATAAAAAAGGCTGATAATTCACTAGTATCCGGTTGTCTGTGTCGTCTACCAGTACGATGCCATTTCATATTCTCTTTTATTGTCAGATACACTTCCTCAGGAGCATGTCTACAAGGTGCTACTTCTCCAGGAATTCTAGCTAGATGTTGTTTAAACCGATTAATACCTCCACTGACTATCTTCTCACAGTAATTGCATTTCACCTTTTTCTTTCTTTCATCCTGAGCAACACCATGTTCCCACCCAGGGTCAACATACCCAAGTGACCGAAGAGGAGTCAAATTTACAGCCAAATTCCTATCACTAGACGAATTCCTATCAACCATCAATTGCTTTCCCTTGCTCCTATACCCAACATGCACTTCTTCTTCCTCATCATTGGAATGGAAATTTGAATATACCTGTCCCTCATCTTCAGACAGTCTCGCTTTCTTATTCGAACGAGATCCTTTCAAATTTTCTTTCATTCTTAGGTATACTTCTTCTGGAGCGTTCTCACAGTATGTTACTTCTCCAGAAACTCGAGCTAAATGTTGCTTTAACCTGTATATTCCCCCACTGACTATTTTCCCACAATAGTTGCATTTAACCTTCTTCTTTTTCTCATCTTGTGCAATGCCATGCTCCCACCCGGGGTCAACAATTCCACAGGAACGAGCCATGACCTCAATCATTCAGGAACTTGTCTGTAGCCATTTTTTATCTGTATCTGGGTATGCTGTTCAACAGGCACAATTAAATTGCTTAGGAGATGTGCAAACAGCCACAGTATTTCCACAATTAAGACTCTTCCATGTCTCGTAGTGCATAGCAAAGGCATGATTTTCTTAAACATAACAGCGTGAGTTTGGCAAACAAAGAACTAATATCATTGTAACCAAAAGTGTGGAAAAAGATCACAACAAAAGCATGAAAAAAAAGATTGTACCGATGATTTTTTGTGTTAATGTAAGAGGAGTAATATTGATCATAATAACAGAAGGTTTGATATGCTCCAAAAACAACAGAAGAGGTAAGCACAAAGAAGCATAAAAAAGAGTGAGGGAGGCTGAAAGGACAGGTAAAACTGATAAGATATCTGTTTCTCAAGATTTACCACACAAGAAAGCTGTGACAGTAGAATTTCATCCATGTGGTGAAATAAATTTGTCAAAGCAAGGCATGCTGAAATGAAATCTTGTCTAAGAGCTACATCCATAATTTTTACATCATTGTACATGTATCGCACTTGGACTTGATTTGTTACCTAAAAAATTGGTCTTGGTTGGGAACAAAATAAGGTCAAGTCATACCATTCCAAATTCCTGAAACTTTGAAGATGATCTACTATTAATTATATCTCTCGACTTACAAAAAGTATTCTGGAGTCCTCACATCTCAATTTTCACACAATTGAATTTAAATGGGTATTAAGGAATTGTTTCTCTTTTCAATAGTGTGCAAGCTTACTGAAGATTTTCATCATGAGAAATTAGGAATATCTCTAAAACTACATACGTTGCCAGTCTGATGTGCTGAAAATTCTCCAGGTGTGGAAAGAGCCAGCTTCATGCCCTCTTGAAGAAACAGATAACCCTGCTTGCAAGGAGTGACTTCCTCAGATTTCTCAAACAACTCCTTGCAACTTAAAGACAAACAGATTTTTAAGGTCAGTATGTATTAGAGGTTCTAAAAAAGAGAATAGATTGCTGAAAAAGTCATATCATGAATAAGATTGATATAATTCAGTGAGATGAACCACTCAAAAGATATCAAAGCTGTACCCAAATCCTTGAGAGTAATGTTATTCATCAGTTTAAAAGACAACACCATTTTCTTTTCTGCTGATGAATAAGACCGCACTACATTACACAACCTTGAGGTGAAAATTGGTTTAAAGGTGAGGCAGCAAGCTCTGTAAGAGTTCTCAATTTGGGACCAAGAAAATATTCCACTATCAGTGGTTAGATAGAGTACATTAAATTTACAGCTTATCCACTCATAATTTCATCTCCCAGGCAAGCAGATCACACCTATGAATCCCACGTGTCTGTTTTTTTTTTGATAAGTAAGAGTAGTCTGTCAGACAACCGCATGATCATCTCAATCAATTGATGGCTGAGAACAATCCTCTACTGCCTCGAAGATCTGAGGACCTTCAGGCTGTTAATCACGCTCTGATCAAACGGCCATGATTCTTCCACCAGACTTGAGTTCCCGTCTCCTTAGTAATCAAGGACACAGAGGTACGAGCCTATAGAACAGATCCTGTTCAAGTAAGGTCGTCCTGCGTGTCTGTTATAAACTATATACATTCAGTTCTTGAGACATGCTAGCAGTTAAACATATATAGAGATTCAGAAGACTAGTTGTTATCTGGAGTGCCGGCATGTGGATGGTAGCCACACAGATGACTATTAATCAGCTACAGTTCGTGTACCCAAACGACCTGTTTAGCTTATCCCAGCTCCCTCCGTAGCTTATAACCACACCAAAACAACTCTAACTTTGGACCAAAGCTCATTCATCAAAAAAAAAAAAAAAACTTTGGTCCAAAGCTCTTCTTTTGAGTTTAAAGGAACCTAAGTAAGCAATCAAAAGGTTTGCTACTTCGCTTCTTCTAAGAAACCAATGCAGCACGAAAGAACTCTGGTTTAAACACCAAGCAATCCTACCAAACCCAGCCATGAAATCATAGAAGTAATCCCCATTTTTACAAAAAAGAACTACATGTGGTGCACATAACTGAAACCAAAGTAGACAGACCAGCAACATTGTATTCATCATTTGCTTCTACGCATACTTCAAACGGCATTACAAATTATCACTCCTCCATATTTGACCTTCCAAAACTCAAACAAACACTGATTAAAATTTTGACAAAGAAAATGTTTCTCATAATAGGCTAAAACCAAACAAATTGCTTCGGATAATTGCGGAAGTAAAAATATGATTCCAGTTAAAACTCCCATTTATATGCATAAATCAATCTTTTTTCTTTAACCTCCAAATTGAAGGATCGCACGAGACGCATACCCGCAAAAGGGCGTAGAATTAAAAATCGGACGCCCAATCAGAACTTGCTGGTGCTTCAATTTCCTTGCGAAAATAGACAAATTCGGAGAAAAATTGGAGTAAAGGTAGGGCAGGGTGTAAGAAAATCTGAGCAGTTCGCGGAGAGGAAGAGGAAGAGGAAGAAGAACGAGCTGGCTCGGTTTTTCGAATCGCGCGAGTCGCGACTCGTGAGTGGGATGGCTGGGTGACAAACTCGACCCGCCCGTGTTTTTAGGGTTTCTACTCGATACCAATTTTATTTTTTAGTTTTTTTTCGTCATATTTTACAATTAGCTTATACTGGGGTAACTAGCTCTAAATAACCTACAAAACTAAAATCTACGCGCCAGGGGCTGGCGGAATGTAAGGTGTCCGACGGTTGTGTTCCGCACGCTCCCTTAAGAGAGCGTATCGTCCGACTTTTATTCATTCATTCCAAGGACCCGTCTAGTCTCGAGAATCTTGGTGAGTCGGCTCAGTGGGCCTCCAACACACAAAAGCCAGCATGGACATTGGATTTATCGCGGTGACCGAGTCTCTCCCCCCGAGTTCGTTCGAGAGCAGATACACTGAATTATTATCCAATTTGGTAAGTTGACTCAGTGGCACTCGTAAAATTCTTCAAACTGATGTAGTAGGCTGCTTATCCATTTCTTCCTAAACTCCTAGATTTTAATTTTCACGTCTTTTGCAAGTGCCTCTGAGGTTGTCCTGCTTAAACATCATGCTTGAGAAATGGAACAACATTCGATGATCTTGTTCAAGGTCGAGCAATATGATTTCTGTTCAGGTAACACAAAAAGATTTACACAGGGAGAATCCCATAAAGCGACCATATGATATCATACATACAACACACAGGTTACCAGTAATCTTTACAGGAACACTCTCCATTACAAAAATGGTGGAACCGGTTCCTATCCCTGACAATTATCTGACGATTGTAAACCTTTGAGATGTGCTTAGTTGCATTGTGACAATCTTTGCAGACTCGCAGATTCTTTGATATACGAAGAGTGTCTCCTGGTTTAGTCTTCAGCAGGCCAAAGGCAATTGCTAGTTTTTCACTGTGGTAGTAGAAGGGCTTCTCCTTATCCTCCTCCTCTTCCTCGTCAACCTCGTAATGTGATACTCCGTCAGTGTCTGGTACATAGCCAATAGATTTTATGCGTTCTAACATCTCGTCAACTTGGGCATAAATCTCTGCAGCTTGAGGATGAGCCCTTCCCCCTGCAATGAATTCATTGAGGACGCCCTCGAATTCGATTAGGGAAAAACCGGGAGCCTTCTTCACCCTCCTGTCATTCATTAGTTTCCTCACATTTGCCACATCTTCCCATCTACCAGCATTGGCGTATAAGTTTGCCAATAACACATATCGTCCACTGTTATTGGGTTCCAGTTCAATTACTTTCTTCCCTATTTGGTCTCCTAACTCAACATTTCCATGGATTTTACAAGCTCCAAGGAGAGCACCCAAGACACCTGCGTCAGGGCTGATGGGCATCTCATTGATAAGCCTTTTTGCTTCCTCCAGCATTCCAGCCCTTCCGAGCAGATCAACCATACAACCAAAATGTTGTGTGCAGGGCTCAATACCATGAACTTCAACCATGTTACGGAAGAAATGCCGCCCCTCATCAACTAACCCTGAATGAGCGCACGCACTGAGGAGATTCACGAAAGTGATGATATCAGGAGCTACCATCTCCGTCTCCATCTCCTTAAAGAGCTTAATGGCAGCCTCTCCTTTACCATGCATTGCTAGACCCCCAATCATGCAATTCCACGAAGAAATCCCTTTATGGGGCAAGTCATTGAAAACCTCAAAAGCCATCTCCAGGCAACCACATTTACAATACATGTCAATAATAGTTGTCGCAAGTTTTGAGTCCAATTCAATCCCACTCTTCTTTATGTAACCATGTATCCATTTTCCTTGCTCTAAAGCTCCTAATCCTGTACAAGCTGATAACATACTAGCAGCAACAAACTTATCCATCACCACTTTTTCTGCTCGCATCCTATCAAATAAAGCGAATGCCTCATGAAAACGATTGCTGTGGACATAGGCTGCAATCATGGCGTTCCAAGAAACAGAATTTCTATCAGGCATCTGCTCAAAAAGTTGAAGAGCCTCGTCAACAAGCCCCCACTGCGAGTACCCTGTAATCAAACTTGTCCAAGACACAACATCCCGCGCAAGCATCTTATCAAAGACCTTTCTTGCTTTCTCCAGAGACCGGAAACTCACGTACATATGAATCAAATTGTTTTGACAAAACCCATCCGCTTCAAACCCGAATTTCACAACATGGGCATGGACTTGTTTTCCTTCCTCAGTAGCATTATCGTCGCTACAAGCTCTTAAAACAGCAGGGAAGGTGTACCTATTGGGCGAAACAGATTCTTGTAACATTTGTGAATACCACGGAATGCAATTTCTGGGGAGTTGTAATTGCTTGTAACCTCTAATTATTGTATTGTAAACAAATGCATCGGGGCGGGGCATTGAATCAAAAACTTGGAGAGCATAGCCGAGATCGCCATTCCTGGAGATTGCACAAAACTTGATGACTCGACCCATGGCATCGTTGTCGGCTGAAAGGCCCAGTCGGATGAGTTGGGAGTGATATTGCTTGAGCTCAGCCATGGTTGAGCATGAGCCGAGGCCATGCGACGGTGAAACATGCGAACTGGGCGAGCTTACAGACGGTGGGGAAGCTTGAAGGAGCTGAAGTGAGGTCATTTTCTTTGTGAGGTTCCGCGAGGAGTGAAGACCATTGACGTGTTAACCGTATGGTTCATATATTCTTCGCCTATCTTTTGGTACATAAGATAAGGCGACATTATAACTTAGAAAGCCTTTGAACGACTGCCGTTTTCAATCTCCCACAAACTTCAAATCGGTCTCTAGCTGGGAAAACCCCACCAAAAGTCTCGTAAAAGGTTGTCTCATGACTGGCAGTAGGATTTTGGCAAAAGAAAATTAGCCATCAAATACGAAGGCAGGGAAAAGGCCACTGATTTGATAAGACACGCACGACGTGCATGGGATGACATTTTGAATTTCCATCACAGAAAATTTCTTCAGCTCCATACACTTGCCTCTTTGACCTTGGAATATCAAATGGCAGCTCCAAATATTTTTCAGGTTTATTTATTACAGGAAGGCCCAATAAATTGGAGATCCCCTCTGCTATAGAACTACGCACACTACTACTGAAGAATATCAATGATTTGGTTTGGTTAACCTGTTGCCTTGACCAGCACATATATTGTTTGGGCTTCCATGAATTCTCCTTGCCTGTAATTAAGAGGTCCTTCCAATAATCATTGTGTCATCTGCAAATAGTAAATGAGATATATCGTTACAAAAAATTTGAATTTTATGGAGGAAAACCCTGTTCTTCAGCTCTAATGACCATTCGAGATAAAACTTCCGACCCAATAATGATAGAAAGGGGGAGATTTGATCCCCTTGTCTCAGTCCTTGAGTCGCTTTGAATAAGCGATATAAGATTTCGGTTTAGCAATATTAGTATGAAACAATATATATGCATTGGGGAATGAGCTGCACCCATTTCTCATTGAATCCAAATCGGGTCGCCAATAAAAAGCTCCACTCCATCTAGTCCTAAGCTTTCTCCAAATTCACTTTTTAACACCATGAGTCCACAACGGCTCCCTCAATTTTCAACAGTGTGAAATATTTCATGGGCAATAAGATTTAAGAAATCCTCATAAGAACACGTGGCCGATATCATCAGCAGAGAGACTACACGCAAGCAAAACGCATTACCTAAAGCTGGAGCAAGTTAACATATGATTGAATATAGAGTGGTGCACAAGTCTACCATTGACCCAAAAAAGACGGAGGCTCTCCCAAGTACGTACCAGACACAAAACTTGAAAATTCCAGCATGCCTTCTCAGGAAGTAATGCCTGAAAACCAGCATTTCCACAATATGCCAGTAACAGAGACATCAATCAGTTGCTTGCTGCTTATCTGATGATCTGCTGTCACCTACTTTTGCCCAGAAAAGCACTTAAATTCCATTTTCACTTTGCAGATACCTTTGTCTTTTCATGATCCGAGTCCAGCCAAGTGGGGGCAGCAGTAACCAGTATTTGGGAACCTTTTGCCGGTTAAAAAGATGGTCTATCTTTTTTGCAACGATTGAGATTCCGTCACCAAACTGTTTGGACTCTAAGAAGAAAGCCTAGTATTCCGAGGAGCATGATAATATAACATTATAAGATTGTATGGAAACTGAACCGCATGTGCAGTTTGGGATACCTATTTCAAGCACCCAGTCTAAATTTTCATCCAAATACAGCTTCACACCATTAGTGAAAAGAACCCATGATTCACCAAAGAACATAGTGAGGCTCCACCAAAGCCATGTACAGATGATGTTAAAAGCAACCTCATATCAACCAAAGAACTTGGAGTATTACAGAGGAAGATTGTATATTTGTCAACTTCAAAACCCAATTATGCAAAACTGATATTAGAATCAGATTAAAGGAAACACAAAAGCAAAGCAACTGGAATATCCACCTATCCAAGAAAACAACTCGAGCAGGATGGAGAGGCTATCACTGATCCCAACCATAGATCTGTTTAGTCTGGTGTTGATGAGCAACCACTGGAACATAAAGGATCCAAGCAATAATGGAGCAGAAGATAGCAGTGAAGGGCAAGAGCATATTCCAATTAACAGAGATCGAAGACAAAGTTACAGTTGAAGATCCAGTCCGAAATATCGATCTACGCATCTACATAAAACCAATGGAAGCCCGTAATATTTACTCTACAAGATTTCTCGGGCACCCTGTGAAAACGGAATTTTACAAACTTGATGACAAAAAACTCAGATACATAATTCGAAACAATTTCTAACTGAATAAACATCCCCAGCAGACAACCTTTTTTGGTTTGCTTTTAGTCCTTCCCAGCGTGAGTGCTTCGTTGTGGAGTGGAGGCAGTGGCAGGGCTTGAAACAGAAAGCATGCCGTTGGTTGGCTTCTTCAATCCTTGCACATTGCCCTGAACAGATAGGCTACCGCCATTTTCGGATAAGCGAATCGGTCTCCTTGAACTGTCATTCTTGTCTTCGCCTTTCTCTTTCGAGACCAGGAGAGAAGCGAGTCGCTCCAAAGCTTCCCTGGCTTTCTTCTTGGCGAAAGCAGCCTCCTTCACACGCTTCTCTGCATCAATTCTTGCCGCAGCGGCCGCTTTGTTCATGGACGCGGCGGCGATCCGGGCAGCAGCCAAGAGCGCCTTGGCCAAGCTCTTGTCGATGACCCTTTCGTTATTACCGATTTCATTGGGACTGAAGAAAGTGAAATTAGGGTTCGAGCAGAGAGGGCAGAGGAAGGAGGGAGCGACGGCGTCTTCCGGAGGGAGGCAGGAGAGGTGAGCGATGGAGGGACAGTTCAGGCATATGAGGCGCTCCGACGGTGGAGGCAGAGGAGACGACTCCTTATCGAACACCACCAAACACAGTGGGCAGAACAGCGACTGGTGGTTCTTCAGCACGCAGTCCGTGCACATCTGCCGGTAGCTTGCACGGTGGCGCACCATATGAAGGAGCCACCGCTCCGACGACCCGCATGCCCCGCATGGAACTCCCGCTTGCATTGGATGAGGATGAAGACGAGCAGGGTTTGCATTCATACTGCATTTGATTTAATTCGAGACAGAGAAAAACAGAGAGAGAGGGAGAGAGAGGGAGAGATCCTGGGGCCAACGGTAACCCTAGGACCCGGAATTAGGGTTTTGGTTGTAGTTTGCTTATGACGCTCTTCGATCCCGAAATTTGCTACTACGCTATTCGCCAATGAAAAGGTTACTTCCTGGTGATACTCTCTCTCTCTCTCTCTACGGTCACGTGCGGCTGCTGCTCCATTGAGGGACTCTTATATTACGAGTAGGACACAGTTTGCTGAGTTGGGTATCCCCCCACTTTCGCTTTTAGAGGGGTCCTTTAATATGATTCAATTACAGAGCAACATTCAAGCCACTTGCTCAGAATCTCACATTCTTTTGACACAATGGATATAGTTGAGAAAATTTGCAGTCGTCCCACCCATACAGATTATATCTTTCACTTACAGGGATTAACATACCAATAACAAATGTTTCAATCATCCAGAAGGAAAAAAAACAGGAGAAAGAAATAAGGAAAAAAGAAAAAAACCAGTACACTATCAATGTGCAACACCCATGCTTCAGAAAAATTTGAACACATGAAGATCTCCATATGCAAGAACTGAATACAACAAACCCCACAAGGAATCTATAAGTAATGATGAAAGGCCGAAATTCTAAGTTACCAACTATTATTTGAAACACGGTCCCAAGGTATGAGAATGGTCAGCCACTATCAATCTCCGCGGTTGAATTAACTAATACAATGAAAATACATGCCTTGCAGCTGCAATCCTCCATCCTAAGAACACAGTTTGAAAATCAAAAATCCTCGGATGGCTTTTAGGAAATAAACCACCGTGCAATCTGTATCACTGAAGGAATAGCGGGGGAAAGGTAACAGATCATCAAACACGAGTAACCGGTTCTCTTAGTTATTTGAGTTTCTCCAGATTAATCTGCCACCATAAATGGGTCTACTTCGCCAAGATCAGCAACTAGCGGTTCCAACTCTGCTGTGTCCTCATCCTCTGGAGCGAGGTAAGTGGGAAATGGAAGCAATGAAATATCAGGTTTCTTGTAGACAGAATCTTTTATAAATACAAAGTTCCCTTCAGCACCAGGGACCTGCAAAGAATAGGGAACTTTACACCAGCTGATTGATAATCCTGAATCCAGTATTCATATTACAAGCTAAGACTGCTGAAAGGGGATCATCACCGTTGATGACAACATGATATGAATCGTCAATAGTAGGAGTGCAAATATGGAACAGCAGATGCATAATTCTAGGCTAAGCATCTATCCAAGACAACAATATTAACCTTGCAGTGTTTTAAAGACAGAAATTTCTGAGATTAAGTTCACATCAAGGGAATCTTGAACAAGTGTCTTCTTTTCCTAATTAATCAAGAACCCACAAATTCATCCACCACTGTAGTCTTACAGTGGGAGGACGTCTGATTTGAGCTAAAAGCTCATTGGCTCATCTGCGTGAAAGCAATTCAAATGGGCAGGTCAAGACCATTCTTCTCTGTGTATATTTAAAGTGCTACAAGCTGAAAAATATAATTGTCAAGAGAAACATACTTGGCCTTTTACCCACATCAGATTCCTAGCTGGATCAATTTTATAGACCCATACATTTTTAACCGTTCTCTGCTTCGCACCCATGCGCCCAGGCATCTTTTTGCCTTTAAATACCTGTTTAGGAAACTTGTGAGTTTGGAGATAAGAGTACCAGGGCAGTTGCAAAATAAATTTGCTCAGATTTATATGAAACATAACCACAGGATCACTAAATATTTTACAGAAGTTGACAGAGATAGGACAAAACAGGTGTAGTTTGATCCTACCTCCCACTTGTTCACTCTCCTAAAGAAAATTAAAAAAAATGAAAACAGCGAAAAGCAAACAAGATAACAGAAACAACAGGTAAACTACTATATGTTGGCATTACAGAAGTGAAGTTTTAAGTTTCACAAGGTCCAGAATGGTAACAGTATATGTTCTAAAGAGAGAGAACTGGCCTTCAACATAACCTCAAGTGACATTTTTTCTTTTTAATCTTTTTCATCATATATTTGTCAGTCAAATAAATAAGTTAGACAAGTTACAAAGATAAGGAAACAAAAAGCAAATATGAAAAATAAACCAAGATACAGATGGTAGGTTCAATGCAGCAACCAACTGATGAAAACATCACGGGACTTATAAAAGAAATTAATCATTTCTGTACAAATTCCATTCACCACTTTTATTCTTATTGAGAACAATCCTTCTGTTGTTGACAGGGCTCCTACAACTGAACTACATATGTTTTTCATTGTTGTCTATCTGGGCATAAGCAGGACTTGTTACTCTGCAGACCCCGGTTAAGTTAGATACTCTGCTCTGGGGTTTGGGGTAGAACCGTAGGATTCTTACATGCAATACATCTTACTAACTTACCAAAAAAAGAAAAGAAAAGAACAATCCTGTCGACTCTAATCTCTACAAGTTGCAAGAGGTTCAATCTTGACCTATTCCCATCCACGCATAAAAGAATCTAGTCAATCTAAACCCAGCAGTTATCCAATAATAACATTCTGTCAACAAACAGATACAAAATCCACTGTCTAAGACAAGAACTCAAAGTTAACCTAAAATTGTCATTGGTGCACAATGACATCCTAGTACTGTCACATTATCATAAAGATCAGCAGCCTAATTATGTAGCTAAACTTTAAATCTGCATTAAAGTTTACTAAGTTTTTCATGCAATAGATGAAGCAAGATAATGAAGTTCATTTGTGAAGAAAGGAACCACATAAAAGCTTGAGGAATTAAGAGACCGGATAATAGATGGTGTCCAATATCAGTATGTACTGTACAAAAGATACAACATCTGAAAACGTTCAAAAAAAGTTAGATGTACCTTTCCAGGGGCATCCCTCTGACCTGTAGAACCAGGGGTTCGATGTGAGAGTGACGCACCATGAGATGCTGGCATTCCACTAAAACCATGCCTTTTCATCACACCCTAGACACATGTACCACATAATCAGTAATTTCACAAAAGAAACTTAGCCGTTTTCCAAGTGGATCAAATGAGTTTCAAGATTAGTTATTGAATTTCATGATTATCTCTCATTCCCAACTCCTCGTTTTGTAAGAACAAAGGAACAACATATAATCGGCGCTGTCACAGAGAATAGCCTCTTCTTACTGCAAGTATAAGTTTGCACACGGATGGCATGAACTTGTGACCTGACCACCAACACCAATACCAATAGAGAGGGGAAGAGCATCTCATTTGGTCCAAAGCCCATTTGAGTTTTTAGTTTTGGATCAGGATCACTGTCTACCCATCTATCACCATGAAGGTATTAAAAAGGAAAAAGGAATAAGCAACACTCAAAAGAGACAAAGGGACAATGGGATGGAGCTTAAGACCTAATGAATTTACCTGGAAACCTTTCCCTCTCGTGATTCCTGTAACATCAACATACTGGCCGGGGACAAAATGTCGAACCCCAAGGCTTGTACCCACAGGAAGAAGCGCATCTTCAGTCACAGGGAACTCCCTCAATTTCCTCTTCAATGGGACACCTTGTGCTCTAAAATGACCCACTTCAGGTTTCGTCAAATGCTTCGCCTTCTTCTGGCCGCACCCAATCTAACTAGCACAGCAATGGAACACCACTCCACATAATTATATGCTTACACCCAGTAAATTATTGGAAGAATAATCTTAACTCAATGCTCCATTTGGTTGCCAGGAAAAAGTCCTCACCAGCGTTAAATATTATGCATAAACGAGAAAAAATAACAGTCCACAATTTGGAGGATCAATGCAAAATAAAGCCTTTTGGGTGTTTGTGTAAATGGAAGTTAAAATAACATTCGTCCAAAAACAAAGAAAATAACTTAGCAAGACAAGTAATACTCTGATTGTGACCAGTAAAATGGAAATGGAAGTTAGGAACTTTAAGAGCGTACCTGTAGAGCAGTGATGCCTTCCTTGTCGATGGTCTTGACCTGAGAAACAATATTATCGTCAACCCAAAGGATGGAGATGGGAATCCTAGCACCCCATTTGTCCCAGAGAGCGGACATTCCACACTTGACGGCAATTAACCCGGTCCGCTTCGAGTTGGGGGTCATCACTCGACTAAGTTTCTGTTGGACGGTCTCAGGGTCCTCATCCACCAACAAATCGGCTGTGCTGAATCTTCTCAAGAAGAAGAAACATTGGTACGGCGACGGTGCTAATGTTGTGATGGTCGTCGTAGTAGTAGCTGTTGTAGTTGTTACCGCTGGATTGACTGCGAGGAGGCGGAGACGAGAAATAAGACCTCTGGATAAGGCCGACATGGTTCCCGACGATCGCCGAGAGGGGCGTCGGTTTGCAGTGGGGAAGAGAAAGAGAGGAATAGATGCGGCCGGCCAGGGGGGAAAAGGAGGGTTTAGGCAGTGGTACAGTTGGCATTACATAAAATCGATAGGGGCATTTTGGGCATATGAGTAATAGCTTGGGGATTAATTATTGAAGTGAAAATAAAAATGGGACGGAGCTCACTCACTCACTTGAGGGCATAGTGGCCAAATCTGAATTTGTGATGGAGCTGCTCCGGTGCGCTCAGGAAGTTTTCTTTCAGGACCCAACCACCA
Source organism: Morella rubra (assembly GCA_003952965.2). Classification (NCBI taxonomy): domain Eukaryota; kingdom Viridiplantae; phylum Streptophyta; class Magnoliopsida; order Fagales; family Myricaceae; genus Morella; species Morella rubra. The sequence continues at coordinate 26,378,313 of CM025853.1, read as the reverse complement.
AGCTTAGATTCGTCTTCCCTTCCAATCCAACAACAGCACGAGCGTTACTCCGTGGACGACTTAGTAGTCTTCGTCTTCGCCGTCTTCGTTGTAATTGCAGGGTGGCGGTGGCCAGTGCGGAAGTGGGAGCGCTGGTGGAGCAGGCCGGGGGGAAGAGGGTGGTGGAGCTGGTGGGGGCTTTCAACGAGCTCACGGAGACCATGAAGAATGTCCACTCCTCTACCAGCTCCTCCCAGACCCTTCTCTTCAAGTCTCTGAAGCTCTCCATCCCCATCCTCCACTCCTTGCCTCTTGCTCCCGACGGCCGTTCTCCCCTCTCCAAGGCTCTCTCCCTTGCTCTTCTTCTCGCCCATCTTCAGGTCCCACTCTCTCACAGTTTCTCTGGTGCTTGTCCATGTTAGATGTATGCACTCAAAACCAGTTATTTAGAATAATTTGAGATAATTATTGGACCGTTTCTTTTTTATTTGTAACCTTGTCTATTAATCACAAGAACTGTGCGCTTGAATCCGAAGCAGGGGCTGCTTCGATTTCAAGGATTACATCAATCCGCTTCCGTTGCGTAGCTTTCATCAATTCCTCCCAATTTTTAGCTTCATGGCCCATTTTGCAGATGGACGCGGAGGTTATTTCGGCTGGCATATTGAGACAAGTTCTGGAAGCTGGCGCGGTATCCATATTGGAAGTGAGAGATCGGATCAGTGTCGGTACTTCTCATCTCTTGCACGAGAGCTTGCGGGTGAAGAATATGTCTTCAAAAGTTGAAGTTTTGGATGATGACAGCGCCGCTGCTTTGAGGAAGTTCTGCCTCACATTCTACGACATCAGGGCCGTGATTCTGGACCTGGCTCTCAAGCTTGATATCATGAGACATCTTGATTACCTTCCCAGATACCAACAACAAATGCTTGCTCTCGAGGTTATGAAGATACATGCCCCCTTAGCTCATGCTGTGGGAACCAACTTCCTGTCGTTGGAGCTAGAGGACCTCTCGTTCCGCTACTTGTTTCCTTGTTCGTACCTTTATGTCGATACGTGGTTACGAAGTCACGAGAGAGGCGGAAGTTACGAGCCTCTAATTGATGTGTACAAGGAACGGCTGCTTCAATCCTTAAAGATTGACTCATTGTTAGCGGATATGGTCGATGATATCTTGGTCAAAGGTCGCTATAAAAGCCGTTATAGCACAATGAAGAAGCTCCTGAGAGATGGTCGGAGGCCAGAAGAGGTTAACGATATTCTGGCATTGCGGGTGATATTGAAGCCTAGGTCCGGATCAGATGTCGGAGAGCAAGCATGCTACAGGGCACGGGAAATAATCAGGTCTTTGTGGGAAGAGATTCCTCAGAGGACGAAAGACTATATTGCCAAGCCCAAAGCCAATGGATATCAGAGTTTACACATGGCGGTTGATGTGAGTGAGGATGTTAAGGCTAGGCCGCTTATGGAGATACAGATACGGACGACAGAGATGGAAATGTTGGCAGATGCTGGAACTGCGTCACATTCATTGTACAAGGGTGGTCTTACTGATCCTGAAGAGGTTAATACTTTGTGCAAAGGATAGAATCCATAAATGCAGTCTTTGCTTTCCAAGCATTATCTTATCAACGGCAATATCGATCCCCTGACCTCCTTTATCCATCCCCCAAAATAAAAGACGATGCAGATTTAAAATGTCTACTATTCGTCTGTAGTGAATTGAATTGTCATATTTGTATGCAAACATTAATAATGTAATTAATTCTAATATCATATACGAGGTGCAGTTTCTATGACTATTACCCATAGGGTATAAGGCACCTTGGAGCTGTGGAAAGGCAATAGGAGGCATAAATCTGACCACTTCATTCTCAGATCTAAATACAGCCTCCTTGATCCTCACCTGAAAGCTAAGACATTAGTTTGGTGCTATCACTTAACTACTCATCTTTTGTTCGTGTGAGGTCCTGCTTCCTTCTTCTTGGAGCTAGGCTAACAGTGATCAAATCTCCTGCTTGCTGTTCCTCTTTGTTTTCGTATAGAATCCTGTATAAGATGGTTTACGAATCACTTTCTCCTGGAAGTTCTGCATTCTATTCATCGTATGGGGAGCAAGGAGAAAGATAGAGCTGGGATTGACCTGTTTCATGACCATCAATGTTCTTTATTGTTCAATTCTGCTATATAAGTCAAGTGCATTAAACTTCTAACTCAGCCTTACAGTATCAAAATTTTAGCGATGTAAAAGAAATTGACTTAGTGAATTTTTGATGCTCAGGCCAAGCGGCTGAAAGCCCTAGTGATGGCTGCAGCTGAACTTGCAGCATTGCGCCTTAAGGATCTTCCATCCACAAATCATAAAGGCAATGAGATTGACCAGAGAGATAGAGTATTCCAACTTCTTGACAAGAATGGAGATGGTAGGATAAGCATTGAGGAGCTTATGGAAGTGATGGAAGAACTTGGTGCTCCAGGTGAAGATGCCCGAGAGATGATGCAGGTTCTTGATGCAAATAGTGATGGTTCTCTAAGTTCTGATGAATTTGATAGGTTTCAGAAACAGGTAAATACGCATCCCTGTATTATGAAAAAAACCACGGAACCTAATTCAAAGTAATATCCCCTCCCTCCCCCCCCCCCCCCCTCTTCTCTCTCTCTCTCTCTCTGTGTTTCAGTGGATTTTTTTTTTCTCAGCTCTCTGTTTCATCGGATTGGTAACATTGCATCTACATGCTTGTTAAAGACCTTCATTGTATTTTGAAACACTGTGGCTGGTGTGTGAATTTTGAGAGTGAAGAAGTTAATATAAGGTCAGAAGACAATAATGAGACTGTCGCCAAATTACACATGGTAGACACTGTAGATGCTCAGGCTATCAAGTTTACATACTGTTTTTGGATTGCACATGGGGTATATTACCAAATACTTTTTGCCGAGAGTCCTGAAAGTTGGCCATTTTTCTTTTCGAGTCATCGTAGAACATGTTGATTCTGGTTGCAAACTTTGTCTACTGCCTTGATATTTGATCATTTCAACTGTTCCTCTTTTTTTTTTTTTTGTCTTTTTTAGTAACTCTTTTACCCAAACTACTCAGAATAATGTGGAAATTTTGTTTTTGCTCTGGCCTGAATCAGAATTGCAGTTAAAACTAATATCCAAAGTTGCTTCACTCTGTCGTGATATGATTTAACAGCTTCATCAAGAAGATTGGAAAATATATTCTGTTTCTGGAATTGTTTACGAGTTTTTGCTCCATCTATTTGTGATTTCCGTTCTGGTGTCTACAGGTTGAACTTTTGCGCAATTTAGAGGACAAAGATGATGAATACAGGACCATGTTGAATGAGAAGCTTCATATGGCTGACAGCAGTGGGTTAATTCAGGTCTATAGCAAAGAGCTTGGGTACCGGCTCGCAAATTAGGAGGCTCGCCTGCATTTATTGAAGGCTACTTTGGAAGATCAATACCTCAAAGGGTTATGAGTAATTGCTTATCCAACATGCGAATATGTTGGCACTGTAAATAGTGCAATTCTCATGTAATTTAAGATCGTCAAGTGGTCGAACCGTAGCAACGATTATAGTTATATCAAAGAAAAGAGCTAATTTTCAACATTAGAAATCACTTGAACATCTCAAGCAGTCGGCCCAACATCTGTCTTAACTGATCAGATTGCTCTAAAATACAAATTAAGCCTTACATACCCGCGGGGTGCATAACACTACAAGAAGAAAGGCAAACCTCGTGTAATTAGGTAATGTTGGAATGCAAAAATTTTAAGACTTCAGAGTTTGTAGGATAAATTTTTAAGAGTTTTATGTACATTTGTAAAAAGTTTAGGGTTTGGTTAAAATTTTATGTTGGTGTTAAAAAAGAGATGTATTGGAATTGGTGAATGAGTGACAAAAGTAAAAGTAAAATTTTGAAGTTATGTTTGATAAAAGTAAAATTTTGTTAAAATTTTACAATTCAAACCCTATGCTAATATCATTTGATTGTAAGTTAATTTTTATTGGAGTTTGTTAAAAAAGTTAAAAGCTAAGAAGATTTTATGGAATTTTTTAATGAAATGTAGTCAGATTCCCAATTCGGTTAAGTGATTTTCTGATCCTCATCCTGTACGTTTTTCCTTCGTATAGCGGGGAAACCACACAACTACAGTTTATAACAAACGAAGCATGATTTGCCTCTAGTCACATGCAGGATCCATGAAACTGGAGGGTACGAGGCAAACGCAATACCATCCAAGAGTCAAATGTGCTCTTCATCTTATTGAGGTTGAACTAAATGTGCTCTTCATCTTATTGAGGTTGAACTTTGAGATTTTTATAGGAACCAAAACCAAAATCCAAGAAAATTCCATTTAGAACCATGAAACTGGAAACTAATCCAGCGTGCTGGTTCTAAAAAAAGAAAAGAAAAGAAAAGAATATTGTCTGTATAAGAACTTTTTACGATAACTTCCATCGATTCTGCCATTCTATACAACTTGCTCCATGCTGCTTGATGCATACTGACATATCTACAAGGTTTGAGATGTAACCGAGAGATGAAACTTCTTGTAATTACATTGTTTGGATGGCTCAGTCAGTCCTCTGCAGGGCTAATCTCCTATCTTGTCGACTTAACTAGTACACCCATCTTCACACTTCGGTGCCCAACAGCTCTTGGCTAGTAGGGCCGACTCCTAAATCATTTGATAGCTTTTTACACAGCTGCATATATCAAGCATGCATGTTAGATTTTCCGAAACAGATGTATGCAAGAGGGGCAGAGTGAGAATGATGAGTACCTGTCTATAGACTGAAGAATCTCCGTATGATTTTCTTAATTCAACTACATACAAGGATGGACTTATCTCAAACACCTGAAAGAGTCGCAAAAATAATGACAACTTAAGACAATTGGAAGTACATATGTTTCTTCAAGAACAAAATCGTTCAAGGCTCACAAGCACTTACCTCTGCTGCTACTGAAAGACTGCCCACACTTCTCTGCCCCCTATGCTCTTGCACAACTTTCAACTGAAAATTTGAAAAAGATGGACAGAAACATCAGATATCATTATTTCCATTTAGGTGACATCAACTTTTTTTTTTTTTTAATTATATATATATATATATATATATATATATATATATATATATTTTTTTTTTTTATGTTTGGACATTATGATTTTGAAATATCTTCGCTAATTCTGGCATTGATGTTTAAAGCTCCTATATTTTGTTCCTTTTCTTACATTGAAATTGGAGGGAAGTTTACATCGAAAGGGGAGGGAAGTCTAATATCAATTTATACACCCAAATTGCTATTTGTGGAATGTGAAGATGTAGTGAGGATATGCTGATATGGTCCTCTTAGATGGACAGAGAAAGAGAATGTCACAAAATAGTATAAAGAGAGCATACCCTTCCATTTTTTTTCAGAACGCTGAATCCCATTTCTTTTACAATATCCTCAATCCTCTCGAGCAAATCCTTTGCAGAGTGATTTGATGTAAATCTGATCTTTCTCTCAGAGACATCCTAAATTAACCGAATAATGTGTATAAATTAGATTTTCTGAAGAACTAACAGTGGAAGAATGTAAAAAAGATGTAAACATTGTATTTTGGGTGCTTTTTTCACTTTCAGACCCACCTCTTTCTCAAAGAAGCCAGACAGGTCTAAGCATGAGGACATTCCAATCAACTGAAAGGCATTAATGAGAGCGGGCGAGCTGGGACTATTCTCTGTGTCAGATGGCTGTATATCACAGAATAGTCCTATGAGTTATACAGGATGAAAGCATTTGAAATACAAATAGAACCAAAAAAACCAAATGAAAGCATTAAAAATACAACACAAAATGGGGGTGAGAATTCCCAAGCTCATACCACTTCATGCATTGAGAATGCTTCATCATCAATATGTATATCTTCTTCATCGTCTGGATTTGCCGGAATATAGTCCTGGTTAAACCACTCATCTGCTTTGATACCTGCCATTGTTATCCGGGTGGCAGGATTGGGATCAAGAATTCTCTTTATCAGGTTTTGAGCACCAGGTGACAGCCATTTGGGTATCTGAGCATCCCCCTTGAATATCTGAACGCATCAGAAAGAATACACACATTCAAATTAATCAAATTCAAATAATAGAAGGTTCAGTCATAGGGCCATATGAAAGGCTATCCAAATGATGAATGACAAATTGTCCATACCTTTTGATAGAGAACTGCAAGATTTCTATCATCGAAAGGAAGATATCCTGTGAGAATAACGTACAAGATAACACCGCACGACCATATATCTGAGGTGGCACCGTCATATCCTCTGTTTGAAAGAACCTCAGGAGCAACATAGTTAGGACTTCCACAGGTTGTATGGAGTAAGCCGTCACCCTGATATTTTAAGGGGAAGACAACCAAGTGATTAGAGACTGAAAGCAATGAGATGTCATAGGAGTTCTGCTTGGAGGTCTCCATACCCTGAAGTGCTGAGGTAAGGCGCTAAGGCCAAAATCAGAAATCTTTATGTTCCCTCTAGCATCAACTAGGACATTCTCTAGCTGCAATTCACAAAGTCAAATGACCGTGTTAGAATTGAAAGTTGCAACCACGAAAGTGTGATGATCTGGCAAATATTATTATAAACAGCATTGCTCTGGAAAAGTTGTTTCCAACAACCTTAAGATCTCTGTGAAACACGCCTTTAGTGTGGCAGTAGCTCACTCCGTCAATTAACTGTTGGAAGACCTTCCTGCCATCCTTTTCTTTAAGTTTCCCCTTGGAAGCCTGTGTGATAAATGACTTCTTTATTAATCCCCAATCAAGGAAACCAAAAAATAAATTAATATAAAGCATTGCTGAAACTGCTTACAATTCTGTCAAACAATTCCCCACCATTCACATATTCTAAGACCATATAAATCTTGGTTTTACTTGCCAAAACCTGCACAGTAATTTTCATAATGCAAAAGGCATAAGTAAAATATAAGGTAAAGCAGAAGGGAAAGAACATAATCATTGTTAACCAGATCCACAATTACGGGTTAAAAGGTTTTGATGACCGAAAGAGAATCTGGCATAAAATATTATGATTAACTTCAGCAGATTCAATCCATTACTCCTTGGCAATCATGTTGAATTGCTAACTATGATTAATTATTAGTTGTACACAATGGATAATCATTCAGTTTAATCAAGGTTGCTAATGGCATCATCTCAGCTCTATGATAATGAAATCAATAAATTCAATGCAAGGTTGGATAGCATTTGTGAAGAGTATGCCCCCACAGAAACCCGGACCACTTGTGGTCCAAGCACACTATTTCTAAATCAATCAGGTTAAATATTCCTCGAGCAGCAATATCCTAAGAAAGTAATTATATTAAGGTGAAGTTCAGATCAATCCATGTGCTGCAACAGGATAAAACGGCCCTAGACATCATCCAATATTAATGTCCCAAAACAAACACAAACCATTTAACCTGTGCAAGATGGGTTGAAAGTTGAAACACAACATTATCGCCTATCCTATCCAACAGAACCAAACAAAAGATATCACAATTCATAGGCCCTATTTCAAGCAAAAGTTATTTGGTCTGGTAAGTCTGGGGGGGTGGGGTTTTCTTCATCCTACCGACCGGGTCCACATGACAAGGGCGGGCACATGTAAAACTTTTAGTAATATGTAAGGTAGCGTGGCACACTTAGAAAAAAAAAGTAAGGTAGTGTGGCACTGTACGTGGATGCGTTTCAGTGGCTGGTCATGCAGAGAACAGAATCCCAACAAAACAGCAGAGTGGCAAGGTCGATTGGACAGGTGTATATGGACAACCCATCAATGAAGATGGGTGGGGAGGATTTCAATTTCAGAACAGGCCGTTAGATTAGAAGATCGTTCGTATCTGGAAGAGGGGATATCTGATTTAGAGGGGGTACACAGAAACGAGGCCACTGTCACGTGGACATGGCGTCCACGGACGTAGGTGCAAATGGTGTACTGTCGAATTTGGTAGTGCCTGGTCGAGTATTTTCATTTTTAATTTATGGAGGGACGCCAGAATTCATGGATAATGACTAAAATAAGACTACCTTAACAATATTTTAAAATTTTTTAAAATATAAATTCCTAGATTGATGCTGCAACTTCTGATCAGATCATATTTTTTTAATTCTTGTTACGGAATAAAAAAGTAAAAATATATTCGAAAAAAAAAATCGTGAAGAGGCAAGAAAGATGGTAGAAAATGGAGGTAAAAAGAAAAAGGGTCATGCAATATGCGGAAGAGGAAGAGCCAGAGCCAGAGCATACCTCATGTAATCTGACGACATTAGGATGTTTGAGGAGCTTCAAGGTGCCAATCTCCCTCTTTATCTGCAACATCATATGTAACATTTGTAAGAGTCAAATCACGGAGGATTCAGAGTAGACATGATTCTTTTCTCACAAAAAGAGCACGAAAGGATTCCCAGGAGGACACCTAAAAGGAACCCATTTGAGGACTACAAACAGTAACGCTTTGGGTAAAAGAGATTAAGAAAAAAAAAGATGGGAGAATTTGAAGACCCGTCAATGAAGGAAGGAATTGAGTTCGGAGAAAAAAAAAAAAAAGAGAATAGAGAAACCTGATCGGTGATCTTGAGGTCGATAATCTTCTTCTTCTCCAGGATCTTAACGGCGAAATACTGCCCGGTTTCGCTGTTCCTGGCGAGTTTCACCTTTCCGAAATTGCCTTCTCCCAGAGTCCTTCCCAGCTCGTACTTCCCCAGTCGCATTACCTTCGTCTCCAACTCCTCCTTTCTCACCATGTAACCCCCAGTACCACAACCCTCTCCCTCTCTGCCACACAGGAGTACTCTCTCTGTGTCGAGGACAAACTGAAGCTAACAAGTCGACCGAGGGGAAGGGCGGGGATCGACAGAACGAAATCTGAGGTTTGTTACCCTCTCTTGGACTGTATTAACAACGTTTCTGCTCTCGAAACCGTTGAAACGTACGAGAAGAACTAATAGCAACCGTTACCAGTTGAGAATCAAGGGCAGGGCAGCTCAGAGAAGCGTAATGAAGGACGCTCTCCTGGTTGTCGTTTTCTGTTTGCGAAACTCCCAAAGCCAGAGAGCCAGCTCCTTCTCTCTCTCTCTCTCTCTCTCACCTGTTAAACCAACTGGATATACATAATACAATTAATCCGACCTTATTTATAGTAATTCCCTTAAACCAAATCAACTGGAAAAGCTATTTTTTATTTTCTAATACGAAATAAATACCCACACGGAAACATCTTCCTCGTGTCCACGTCCCCCACCCATTCGGACGCATTTTCTATTGTCTTCTTACATTGCGACAGCGGCGCTGCGGCGGTCTCACCGGTCACCGCGTGTACGTACACATTCTTTTACCAAAGTTTTCTCTTCAGATAACACGGTTTTTGTGTGCACCCGCTTTTTCCCTTCTCCCCCAATTATTCACACTCAATCTTTTTCCATCTAGAAAAAAAAAAAAAAATCATTTCCCATGCATCCAGCTCAGCTCAGCTCTGGATATATCACAGCTTCAAGTAATCCTCGTCATATTCATTCCTCCCTCTCCTATCTACTACAAAAAAAAAATACCAAAATTATCGCTTTTATTTCCTTTTTCTCTTGCGTGCTTCTAGTCAATTAACAAATTATTAGATGATATTGTTGGAGTGCATAATTAGCCCTCTTATGTTACACGTGTTTTACCTTAGTACGGACCTCAATTTTAACTCTTAAACATTCTAAATTGGTGGTGTTTGGGAGCTAAAATTTTAGGTTCTCAAAATTTTCACCCAATAGAATAACTTCTTAAAATTCTCTCACTCTGTGTTAAAATCACTTTTCACTTTAAATGAATATAAAAAATTCATTTAAATCATCTTTTTTTTTTTTTTTTTATCTTTTTCACCAACTCCAACATTACAACATTTTAAACACCTCAACGTTTTCATAATCAAACACCACATTAGCTTTGATTAGTAATAGTGTCATATGGCAAAATAAAATTTTTCACAAATTTCAATATCTTTTTATAAATTTCAACAACTATTTTACAAACTCTAACAACTTTTAAAAAATTAGTTGTGGATATATTATGTACATGTTCGAAATTGCATCCACCCTTGAGGCTAAAGGGTAGTAGTGTGTTTGGTACCAAAATTGGACCTTAATATAAAATTGCGCCAAAGTGGAATTCATACTTATCAAAAAAGAGAAGAAAAAAAAAAAGAGAAAATCAAACGTGGATTTTTCATAGTCTTGATCCGGTTGTTATTTAATTAAGTATTGGACCATGTCCACTTTTCCTTGGGCTGATCCTTAGCTTAACTCAAAAGAACTAGTATTTGAAAAGTCTGGTTTTTTTATTACGTAAAAGGGAAAGAGAAGGTTCCGATTATACGGGCTTTCCCTTATGATCATATGACCCATTCGAACATGCATCACCATTTAAAAAGGTAACCTCCTTTATTCAAAACCAACGATAACGTTATTGTCCTAATATCTACTACGCTTTTTAGAGCAATATTATATATATAATTATGTACATGATTCATCTTTCTCCTAAGTCCATTGCAAGCTGTCGGTCCACACTTTGCGGGGCGGCAGCTTGATTGAGTTTTATCTTTCAAATAGAAGATGGGAGAGGGCGGAAAAAAGTAATCCACCGCCCATATGTACTATGTGGGGGGTTTTTCTTTTAAGATAAAAAATGACAAATTTATTAGAATGACATTTATTTAATAGACAGATAAATCTCGAGTCAATGCAACTTTCAAATCACACAAATTAATTAGAATGACACTTATTTAATAGACAGATAAATCTCGAGTCGATGCAATTTTCAAATCACACAAATCAATTAAGTCTAATTTATCTTCTACATGCTTTCCCTATCAGTTCTAGGGTCTTTATGCCAAGTTAGTCTTAGAGTTTGTTGACAAATTGAAAACTAATTACTAGTAATTAAAGCGTGGGCCTAAGCAACCTCTTGGTGACAAGTGTGTTTAATATTACTTTCAAACCATCCTCCAACTCTAACATGACCTCTGAGTTGTTCTGGTAGGATCACCGTGCACATGATCCTTCGCATGGATTGCCTTGGGCACTTGAGTAATTTTCCTATTTAATACTGATTATATAAAAAAGAAGGGTCTACTTTGGTAGTGTATAATGAGTCAGTACCGAACCTGCATTCATTCAGGAACAGCAACGAGTAGTGTATCTTTTCTTTCATTTTCTTCTGGACCAATCAATTAAACTGATCTCGTGAAATTCGCACACCGAATCCTCGTATTAGGGAGGCATTTATGCATTTGGCAAAAACCGATTAGTCGAATAAAAGACTAATGTTTCGTGCCCTTTTCAAAATTCGTAGAATATTCTATCAAATTATATATATATTCTCTCTTTTTAACCCCCCACTCATTGTTTGAAATTCCAATAGAGATTTTGTGCCTGGTATCCCTTGGTGTAGAATTAGAATATTTAGATTCAACGTACTCTGAAAATATTGAAACTAATAATTGAGATTTGAGAAGATATTCTTAGCTAATATGTCAATTCGTTGTATATAAAATCTACTCTCCTTAATATGTGAAGGAAAATAGTGATATTAATTTCTCACAACTTGCCATAATATATGCTTGTCCATTAATTAAAAGGATAAGGATGGGCTCCTCTAAGTTTCTTATCTGTAAAGAGAGAGATCGGGAGATGAGTGAGTCATAAGATAATTAATAGACTATCAACTATATATATATATATATTATCTCTGGATGTGGTGACTTGATGGTGCTGGATTTTGGTTAGGACCCAAAAGTGATACTTGACGAAGGTTGGAAGCTTGGCAAGTTCATTATGTTCTGGTAATTCTCGTGTCATGTGGAATCTCGAGTTTAAGTGATGACTTGTGATTATATGTATGACTAATTTTTTGAAGGACTGATTAGTAATTAACAGCATACCTAGCTAGCTATATTTTCTGGCTTTGAGATTTTCCTTACCCTACTCCACAACCACGTTATCCTCCTGGATCTACAATCATATATGATTGGCCTACTTGCCGATATTTGTGCATAATTTCCAGCCTTGATTTTTTTTCTTTTCCTCTTCAATCTCTGCTCATTTGCTTCTCATTCTGTGGGCGATTAGTTCAGAATCTGTCACAATTATGCTGATTTTCCTTATTTCACTTCGTATACGAAACATGATTCGCGGAGTAGATTATCTAAAGATGGCTTATATTTGTCATCGTACTAAACAAATTAATATTTTACCCCTTTTGCCTTCCACTTCACGTTTATGTTATTTAAATGGATAAATAGTGAATTCATTCACTTCAAACTTCAAATCACTCTAGGATATGCAGTTTCTTAATTTATATTTATTTTGTATGGCTCAATTCGGAGTGACATGTTGCAAGCAAAGAATGAAGTTACTTAATTACTAGATATACTAATTTACTTTACATTGCTACTTGTGGTAATTCTCAATCGTTGTCTAAGTCCTTATCCATTGCCTATTTTTCTGTTTTGTACTTATGTCACTAATTCATATTCTCTTGATAAAATTAGGTATTAATTATATATATAAAAAAAATATTTCATCTCCATTTTTTTTTCTATAACTCAATGTTTAGACTAGTTATAAGTACCTTAACTAATTTTAGAGCCTGTGTAGTCCTCTGTGTCACATAAACCGGAAACATTTTATCTTTATTTTTTTATATAATCAAGTGTCTTGACTAGTTTATGCGTATTTTGACTAATCTTGGGACCTATATAATCTCATTCTGCCACAAAAATCGAATAATTTCCTGATCAATAGCCTTTAGGGGTGATCTAAAAGGTCGCAGAGACGAAACTAAGATTTACCCTTAAAGAGCCAAATATAATTTTTATTTATATATTTTTTTTCTAACTAAGTGTCGAGGTTACGTATATTTCGACTGGTCCCTGTTCCCATGCGTTAGTATTTACTTGTTCACTTTGGCTTTGGGGTATGGGAACCGAGCGTTGAATCTGACGCCGACTCAGTCGCCGCAACATCCTGTAGCTGCAATGATAACCGGATTGATTATAAGCTCTCTTTTTGTCTTTTTTAATACAAAGACAACCTTGCAACTTCTATAAATTACGATCAACTTCCAAGTCAATTAATCCCCCACGTGCTCCTGTCTACTGCTATCCATTAATTGACAATTACAACACCTTCTGGTACCAATAAAAGCGAAATTACAAATCATTCCAAATCAAAAAAATTTTTTTTTTTAAAAAAATTGTTATAATTTTTTTTAAAAAATATATTAATATTTTGTGTGAAAAGTTATTAAAAATTATATAAAAAATATTAATATTTATATATAAATTTTTAAAATTTTATTATATTTTAAAATATTTTTACAAACGAACATCTCCTCAACTCTAAAAATTGTCCCTGCAATCCTCATCCCTTTTCGTGACCAACTTTTGCATGTTCCTGCATGCCAACTGTATTCCGTTCGCTTGCTATTCGAGTTTGGGTTGGAATATGCCTAGAACTTTCTAAAAATTAAAAGGAAAAAGGAAAAAAATATGACCCGGTAATTCAAAGCTTAACAAGTGTGATAACCCAGTTTTTAAAAAAAAAACAAAAGAAGGGCAGCGTGAGGATTCAAACCTCGGTGCCGTGAGAGGTGAAGGGCGAGCAAGCCACTGGAGCCATGCGCTCGCGTGGTTAAAATGGTGGGAGTAGTTAATACTTAAACTTCTTTTCGGCCGGTTTGATTTTTTTGTAAAACGTTGCGTTTCGACTCTTCTTCTTCCTCAGCCCTAATTCTCGAGTTTTGCAGCAGTTACATGGCTTTTCGCCGACCAGTTCTCTCTCTCTCATAAATCACTCTCTCTCTCTTCATTTTCTCACCCGTTACACCTCTTTTGGCTTAGATTTCGAAGCCTATTCGACTCCTTTGCAAATATCTCGAAGATTCTTCATAAATAATATGATTTATCATGTTTTATGGGGGATTTCGAAAGGACATCAGTTTCAAGATTTTGTAATGAATTTTTCGGCCAAATCTTGGGTTCTCCTCAACTATAAAAGGGGGAGCTCGTTCAGAGGTCAAGCACACCTCTCAATTTCGACCTCGGTCATTTTTTGAGATCTCTATATCTCTCTTTCTTTGTCTCTCTCATTGTTGCGAATTCTTGAAGTTTTTTTCGGTGCCGGTACGCTCTGTTCCTTCTCTACTTCGATCACGTGTGTAATTCGTTTCAAATAGTTAAACGAATTATACATTGTGAAATTCAAGTTTCAAATATCGTTTTGATACCTAATTATTTTTCCGGATTACTGTTAGGTTGTGCTAATAGCGGGATATCGATTATTCAAGCGAGTCAGGTAAGCGGGGTAACGATAAATTTTTCTCGATAATATGAAATGATGGTTTTGGGAAAAATTATACCGAAGTTTGTTTAAAATTCTTGGTTTCACTGTTATCCAATTACTGTTTATACTGAAATATAATTTTATGTTTTTTATTATTGTTTTATGTTCTGAAATCTCGGTGGCAATGTGTATTACTGATTACTGTTATTACTGTCTCTGTTGATACCAACTCACTGATTACTGATTACTGGTGCATCTATTCTTCGGAATGATTGCACAACCCTGCCATAGGGTAAACATGGCTTACTGATATTGCCTAAGGGAAAAGTTCCGAACTACTGAAAAAGAATCATTTGGAAATTTTATTATTAATATTCTTTTTATTCTCCGCTTACTGAGTTGTCGAACTCACGCCGTTAATATATTTCTATCTTCAGAGTATAAGGAAGAGCATGCTGAGGATCAAGCTTAGATGGCATACGGGCTGGGATAGATGAGGAAGGAGTTTTGTTTTTAGATTTATGTTTTATTGAGAGGTTTTAATTTTAATGATGGTTTACAAGTGAGAACTTTACAAGTGTTTGGTTTCTGAATAAACGAAAGAATTATTTTTATTATATCTTTTTACTGTTGTCAAGAGAAAAGTTCACTATGGGACCCTACTAGGTCTGGGGTGTGACAACAAGAGACAGCGGGGATGCTTCTCATGCAATTAAAAAATAAGAGGGAAAAAAAAAGTATCTATGAGAATTTGAGTAGAACACGCCAACTTCATCAACAAAGAACTGTGGAAAATAGCTTGTTGGCGTGTACGTGGAATATATTTATGGTCAAAGATATTAAAAGAATATTCAAAACTCAAGAAGGAATGGGAGTTTTCGATCTTTTGAGCGTACGTAGGCCCGTATCTGACGTGTAACATAAGATAAAAAAAAAAAAAAAATTGAACCAAATTAAGAATAGGCACATGCACTTGCCTTATGTGCAAAGAGAGGAGTACACTAGACAGCAAACGCATATCTTTCTAAAGTTATCAAAGTATGGAGATCGACATATATATATATATAATTCATGAGATCCCAACAAACCAGAAGTGGGTACATTTCTAGGAATATGTCAATGGGCAGCACCACATGATTGAGGGCCCCTGAGTCCCTACCAGTGCTACGCATTATTAGTGCAAAAGTCATGCAGTAAATGATTGAGAATCCAGTGTTTTAAGTCTCTCTCTCTCGGACATCAATCAATCCTATTCCAACTTCTATAGCGACAGCCAACCTCTACCCCTCTTATATTTACCGAGTTAGATATTATATCATTTATTTATAGATAAAATACTCTTTGTGTAAAGTTTACATTTTACATTCTATTACCACCTCTTACGATTAAAAATAATGAAAAATACCTCACATGTCACCATCTTAACCGTAAAGTGTAATGTTAATTAGGTGTGATAATAGGAGTTATAATTTATCAAAATACAGTAGATAAGAAAGGAAAGCTTCATTTCTTTTTTTTTTTAGTTACTAGTTAGGTAGCAACTTCACGTGGTCCTCATTTTCCATCAAACGAATAATTCCCATCACTTGACAGTTTTTTTTTTTTTTTCACGCTTGCTTCTACAGAATTCTCAAATGATTGAAAAATTAAAGGTGGGGTGGACAATGATCATTTATCTTTATTTATTATCATTATTATTATTATTATTATTGTGGAGTATCCTATAAAAAGCATAGTAATTATGTATTATATATTGTGGATCACATCTCTTATCAAATCATCTGGAAAATGTTTGTTTCTAAGCGAAAAAGATAAGAGGGGACCAGAAGTAATAATTCTACATGAAGTTATAGTAGTCTCTATTCGTCGAGAATCGTCGCTTAAAAACTTAGATCGAGAAAGACAGATGCTCTCTAAAGAGAGAGGTGAGCCATAACCTAATCCTGATCTTATCGAATGTCCAATAAATCGAGGACACAATCAACCCCTCTTAAATGACACTATTACTCAAATGCCTTCGTCACGTGTCAAACTTTTGACCTCAAAGCATCTTGTGTATGATAATTAAGTCTCAAAACGGGTTCTCACTTCTCTAGCGTTTTACACTTTCCCCTTCAGTTCTGGCATTTGGAAATTGGCAGATCCACCAGCTCGTGGGCACATCGAAATCACATGCGAATTAATTGGCAATTGAAATGTGGGCCTAAACATGCCTAGCTAACACCAAAGAAATCGAAGGTGAATTAATTATCCAGTTAAAATGTGGGAACTAAAAACCGCGTAGTCATTGACACACCTGTCAAAAGTGTGTACCATATCACCAAAGACGTTTGTTTATTTCAGCTGCAAAACTACCTGCACGTGATGTTCCGCATGCAATAAAAAGGCATCGTCTGAGTGAATATTTTGAAAGTAAAAACTTCTAAAATCTTTAAAAAAAAAATAACAAACTCTTAACACATTTAATTCACACAAACTCTCGCATCTTTCAAAAATAAAAATAAAAAAATCTTCATTCTCTATACTTTTAAATTTTTATTAAAAAATATCATCAAATTATCATCTCTTGCATCTTTTTATTTACATTCAAATATGCCAAAAAAAAAATTACCAAATTTTTGACAATTAACTTTAATCGTCACTGTCAAATTTTATATAAATTTTTTTTTTTTTTTTTTGTGGCAACCAACCTGGGTTAGTTAGGTTGGGTCGAATCCCATGAGTGTGCCCAGAAAGTCTTCATGAGAGATCCAGAAAGTACAATAGTACTGTCATTAATTTGAATAGTCAAAATTTATATTTATTGGCCGGTTTACTGTGCATCATATTCAACGTACAATTAATTGTAATATGATATCCCTTCTTGACCGGAACAATCAACTCATGATAAGTCAATCCCTTCACGTTTCTGAACTAAATGGAAAGTTTTTAAGCATGTCTTGTCTTCTCGAGAATTCAATTTTACTTATTAAATTAAGATTTTTTTTTTTTTTTTCAATAGAAGGACTTGGTCCGTAGTATTGGGATTATAATAATTGTTTTGTCAACAGTCCATGCATGTGGATGGCTTATGATAAGCGGCAAATTAATTACTTACCAGCGGTTTCCCAATTATAGTTCTACCAGCCAACCAATTACCGTACGTGCGTGTCACCCCATTAAAGCCGATTCAGTTGGGCAGATTCAGAGATTGACATGGAGACCATGGACCAGAAATTTCTTTCAAGCTGGCCTAACGTTGGATTCGTGCCTGAATCTTTTGTGCACCCACCAGAAAAAAGACCTGGGAATCTCGTTGTTCGACCATGCAAAACAATTCCAGTTGTTGATCTCGAGGACGATGATCGAACCCAAATCATCCAGCATATTATGAAAGCCTCCAGGGAGTTCGGATTTTTCCAGGTTCAAACTAATTATAAAGACCTGTTTTTTTTTTTTAACATATTAGATTTTCTTCTCTTGTATTTTTTCCACTAGCTTCTCATGATCAGGAAATAGAAGCAACTTAAAGGCAGTATCTTTTCGTAGCTTTTAATCTATCCCGAGAACCTTGCTAATGTTTCCGATGGTAGAGGGAGTTAGATTCCAGAGGCGTGGCATGTGAATCCATATATCGATTTTGTACATATTTTTAGATTCCTTTTCTGGGTCACTCTAGATAACTATCTAGCTTGTTTGTTTCATTATTATTATTATTATTATGTGGAAAAATACATTTTTGGTCAAAAAAAATGTTAATGATCAGGTCATCAACCATGGAGTTCCCGGAAAACTAATGGATGACACGATCCGTGTTTTCAAAGAATTCCATGCCATGTCTGCAAAGGAGAAGGCAAGTGAATGCTCCAAGGATCCCAACAGAAGCTGCAGGTTCTATACAAGCAGCGAAAAGTACGCAACTGAGGAGGTTCACGTCTGGAGGGATGCACTAACGCACCCCTGTCATCCTCTAGAGGAATACATCGAGTTTTGGCCTGCAAAGCCAACTCGATACAGGTAGAAAATGGAAAAACAAACAGTACTCATATAGTAATGAAAGTCTTACCTGCACAGGAGATTTGCATGTGACAACGACTTTGAATTGTGAATTGTGGAAATTAACAACGACGACTTCTTTTTGTTGCACTGTTGTCTTTGGAAATACACACAGGGAGGTGGTTGGGGAATATGTAGAAGAATTACGAAAGCTGGGGCAGAAAATTCTGGAGCTGCTTTCGGAAGGATTGGGAATTAGTCCCAGTTATTTCAGAGGGGGACTTAGCGGAAATCCCGTACTGTTGGTCAATAATTACCCTTCATGCCCGGACCCAAGTTTAACCTTGGGATTAGTCAGACACCGAGACCCTAGCCTCATTACCATATTACTTCAAGAAGAAATTGATGGACTTCAAGTCTTCAAAGATGGACAATGGATTGGTGTTCAGCCTCTTCGTCACGCCTTCGTGGTTAATACAGGCTATGTGCTACAGGTATATATAATAGCAGGTTTTGCATGTGTTCACCCTTTTTCGTTGCTTTTCTATATTTTTTTACCAATTGGTGTTTCTTTGAGTTCGTGTACTCTAGCTAGCTACCAACAACAATCATCACTAGCTATAGAAATTAAGGAAGATTTAGTTTTAGAGTCGCTGCAATTTATCTACGAAAATTTACTGATCCGCTACACCTTATTAGACCTATGGGCTACACAAGCAGAGAATAATCTTCTCCTTTCTCTGATCAAACAATCATTTTTTATCTTTTGTTTGGGCGATGTTCGATGTTATAGCATGTCGACTCTTGTTTGATGATCATGGCCATAAGATATTTTCAAGTTGAGCGAATTAGTGACACCTGAAACTTTAATCCGATTGATCAATTATAAATTCCTGATCTTCTTGGTAATGGCTTTAGCGTTACATGATCTTACGATATGGGTTGCAGATTATCAGCAATGGGAAGCTTGAAGGTGCTGAACATCGAGCAGTCACAAATTCAAGCGTTAGTCGAACATCCGCTGCCTTCTTCATTTATCCTTGTAAGGATATCCTTATAGAACCTGCGAAAGCTCTAACTAACGCTCGCGATCCCCCCCTCTATAGAGCCATGCAATTTGAAGAGTTTCTGAAGAACTTCATGTCTAGATCCGCCAATGCTGAACCAGTGCTGCAGAATTATGAGCTCCACGCACAACAAATGAAGCAGTAGAAGAAGATGATATTCCCTTTGGCATTAGGCATCTGTGAGATTCAGGTTCCTTGTAAAAATTGGCATGACGTCATTTTGTGTTCTGTTTTCCTGCATACAATTTTCGAATGTGTTATGCTGCATGCATGTTCAACGGAAACAAACTGGTTCAATTTGATATATAATATATATATATATATATATCAAGTTTCATCCTAAAAATTGGCAATGGGAAGAGGTGGCCCAATAGGTATATGAAGCACAAGATTAAATAGTCCCTAATCAATGTGGGACTCTAACACTCCCCTCACGTGCAGGCCGAATGAACATAGTCCATGCACGTGGACAATACTGGGGTACACAAACAAGTGGGCAAAGCCCAGAAATAACTTTGCTTGATACCATATCAAGTTTCATCCCAAAACCAATTGGCAATGGGAAGAGGGCCCAATAGGTATATGAAGCACAAGATTAAATGGTCCCTTATCAATGTGGGACTCTTAACAATATATATAAACGAATAGATAAAGATAAGACTACAAAGCTCTTCCTTCTCTCTAGAATTCCCTCCATCACCCTCTCCAATTGTGGGAGGGGTTGAAATCTCAGCTCCCGCCTTCATCCTTCCCTTGTTTCAATCTTTAGCAATTGGAGTTAAAAATAAGAGGTAAAATCATAGTTAGCCCATAAGTATGAGCAAAAATCAAATTGGTACTCCTAATTATCAATTCGGCGATTTGAGACCCATAACTTTTGAAAAGCATCAATTCTAGACCCCGTCTAAATTAGCGTTAAATCCGATGGAAAATCATGCAAAATGACCAAAATGCCCTCCAAGACTAAATTTTAAAAAAAATAAAAAATAATAAAAATTTAAGAAATAAATAAAAAATAAAATTTTATTAAATAGTGTTTCAATAGTTTTATTTAAAAATATTATTTTAAAAAAAATTATTTTTTTATTTTAATGAATTTTTTGGTAATTTTATCTTGGGGCATTTTGGTCATTTTGCATGATTTTCCGTCTTATTTAATACTAATTTAGACGGGGCTAGAATTGATGATTTTCAAAAATTATGGTCTCAAATCGCCGAATTGATAATTAGGGGTACTGATTTGATTTTTGCTCATACTTATGAGACTAACTATGACTTTATCCCTAAAAATAAACTCCCCATTCTGATTAAATTTGGGGTTCTTTCTCCGATAAAGGTAAAGTTTAGATCTCGACATTTGAGGAAGCCTCCTGCATACATGTCCACCAACGACGGATTCGACATCAACTGGCACTCATCTCCGCCCCAATGCGCAACAAACAGGCTGGTGCGTGAGCTCTCATATGCACCCATGCGCGCGCATGGATCTCACGCCTCCGACACCTTTCATGCTAGATCTGAGCTTCGATGGACATCTCTGACGGCCACGCACCCTCCGCACCTCCCACTACTTTGATGGGTGTTAGTTTGGCACCCGCCAGCGTATGGGGGCCCACACGTGTGCATCCCACTCCCCTTGGCTTTTCACCCTAGGCCGCCCCAACTCCTCCGCCGTCCGATTTTACCACCTTCTTCCAGTAGGCTTTTTGTTTCCTCTAGTTTTTGGTATATTATAGATCTAGCTTAGATTGAGTTTTGATCGGACAAGCACGGCAAGAAAAGCTGCGAGGTCTACAGATTGGGCTTTGATCGGGCAAATTTTTTTTTTTTACCAGAAAAAAAGTACCTCGTTTTTAAATAGCGTCTGTCCACATGAATAAAATACTCTCCATCTAGAAGATAATAGCAAAACACTGAGCATTACATATAGCTGGGCCACTAGGTAGCTTATGGTAGGCCGGAATTAGTTAATGGTGATTAGGACGTCGCATGCATGAACCAAACCCGACTAGATTCTATAAGATTTCCTTTGGGGTCACAGCCAATACATTAATGTCACGCGAAAAGGAGGAAATTAGACACTTCTTTTTTGTTCACAGAACAAAAAAGAAGCCTCAGTATAGAATATCAGAGTTTATAAAAAATTAGGAAAAAATAATTTTCTCTATATATGCTAGTTATATCCCGGTCCCAAATCTTACAGAGAGTCGTCCCAAGATCGAATCTTAAATTGAATGTAGTCCCATGCGTGAATATTTAACAAGGAATATTCAATGAACATAATATTACCTGCTTAATTAATTATAAAAAACAATTAAATAGCTAGCTAGCGTTGTATTTATTAAAACTGCATGCGCATGATCATGATGGGCATAAAGGAGCTAGGCCGAGCCAAACCACCCAGCTAGTTGATCTAATGCATTTGGGGAGGTGTGTTCAAGTCGATCCAATATTGAATGAGAAAATTATAATTAATCATTTATGCAATCCCGATCGAAAACTCCGTCTTCAGTAATTGTGCAAAACAACCACAAGGGTACCAACAATACCACCCACGACCTCCCCATTAAAGTTCTAATTCCTATAAGGAATTAAACACCGTCCTTAATTCCTTAGGTTACATTTACTAGCTTTTGCCATTTATAATATAGATATTTCTAGATCTTTAGACTCACTTAAAATTTACGGGCCTTTGGATCTCTCTAAATGAGGTCTTTATAGTCACTTAGATCGTGACTTTTAAAACCGATAAATATATATACTTTTAAATTTTAATTGATGTTATAATAGATTTTATGCCCCTATTATTTGTATTCGATTTCAGAAGGCTATTTATATTCAGTACGTATGTAATTTTCCTACTGAAATGAAGTTTACAGTGCTAAGAAAAAAATAAATAAATTTTCAACCGCTTTTTGTACTCGCATCAAAAGGGAAGAAAGAAAAGAAATTCAGGTGGATGAAATTGTAGGCCGGCTCAAGCCCAATGGTCATCTAGCTCAAAATGGTTCTGCTGAAGTAAGCCCATGCCATTTTGGGCTTCAGACTTGGCCTTGGACTGATCATAGTAGTAGTCCAATGATGTTTTTGCCTTCTTGGAGAATGACAGGATCAGTGCAGGTCTTCTTTCTTCTTTCTTTTTCTTTTTTTTTCTTTGTTTTCCTTTTACTTAATAAAGAAATAACAATCATTTCCTGTCTGAACTATTCACTTCTGTCGATCCACCTCTTCTTTCTTTATACTCATGAATTGTTATATCACGTCTATCCTGTCCTTCACTATGTTAAGTTTTCTTGAACCTTTTTTGTGTTTCCTTTTTTTTTTTTTAATTAAAATTACAACCGAATGGCTTATGACTCTTAGGAATCCAAAAGTAAGGTGGTGATTAGCTTCTAAATATTTGACATAATAAAATAATATTTTTTTCCTTTATCAAATCATCTCTTTTTATCACAATAAATATAAAAAATTCATTCAAATTTCCTTTTTTAAAATTACGTGGCATTTCATAATTATTAATAATGATGTGACTTTTTACTTAGCAAATAATGTGGGCAAGGCATGGGCCCAGAGGATACATGGCGATGTATTATTGGTACAGATGTCTAAAGGTGAGCCATATTAACACTTCCTGTCAAATTTTAAAACGAGAAATGGACGAAAGGGTATTTAGCGGAAAGAAATATCACCATAGGAGTATTAATCTAATTTTTTGTATCAAATGAGCATATCTGTAACTTAGTCATACCACAGAAGTATAGAATGCATTTAAGCGTAAGTTAAAATTAGAAGCTTATAAACTCAACTATAATATTTTTTATCCATTTAAGTTTTAGAGATAAATGATGATTTAATAAATAATATCTGTAAAGTATTAGAGACGCGTTTTCAAATTACTTGTCATGACACTAACGACCGATTAAAATATATAATTTAGTACTGTTTTCTTTCAATTTAAGGTTATATGAGGGAAATGTTATATTATAACATATGATTAATCTAGTTAGCGCCACCAAATTCCTGAAAAACTTAAGCTAATTATAATTAGGTCAGGCCATTTTCAGCTTTTTGGTGCAAGCACGTACGCAAGCAAGTACATACGTACTGTCATTAATTTGAATAGTCAAAATTTATATTTATTGGCCGGTTTACTGTGCATCATATTCAACGTACAATTAATTGTAATATGATATCCCTTCTTGACCGGAACAATCAACTCATGATAAGTCAATCCCTTCACGTTTCTGAACTAAATGGAAAGTTTTTAAGCATGTCTTGTCTTCTCGAGAATTCAATTTTACTTATTAAATTAAGATTTTTTTTTTTTTTTCAATAGGAGGACTTGGTCCGTAGTATTGGGATTATAATAATTGTTTTGTCAACAGTCCATGCATGTGGATGGCTTATGATAAGCGGCAAATTGATTACTTACCAGCGGTTTCCCAATTATAGTTCTACCAGTCAACCAATTACCGTACGTGCGTCACACCAATAAAGCCGATTCAGTTGGGCAGATTCAGAGATTGACATGGAGACCATGGACCAGAAATTTCTTTCAAGCTGGCCTAACGTTGGATTCGTGCCTGAATCTTTTGTGCACCCACCAGAAAAAAGACCTGGGAACCTCGTTGTTCGACCATGCAAAACATTTCCAGTTGTTGATCTCCAGGACGATGATCGAACCCAAATCATCCAGCATATTATGAAAGCCTCCAGGGAGTTCGGATTTTTCCAGGTTCAAACTAATTATAAAGACCTGTTTTTTTTTTAACATATTAGATTTTCTTCTCTTGTATTTTTTCCACTAGCTTCTCATGATCAGGAAATAGAAGCAACTTAAAGGCAGTATCTTTTCGTAGCTTTTAATCTATCCCGAGAACCTTGCTAATGTTTCCGATGGTAGAGGGAGTTAGATTCAAGAGGCGTGGCGTGTGAATCCATATATCGATTTTGTACATATTTTTAGATTCCATTTCTGGGTCACTCTAGATAACTATCTAGCTTGTTTTATTATTATTATTATTATGTGGAAAAATACATTTTTGCTCAAAAAAAATGTTAATGATCAGGTCATCAACCATGGAGTTCCCGGAAAACTAATGGATGACACGATCCGTGTTTTCAAAGAATTCCATGCCATGTCTGCAAAGGAGAAGGCAAGTGAATGCTCCAAGGATCCAAACAGAAGCTGCAGGTTCTATACAAGCAGCGAAAAGTACGCAACTGAGGAGGTTCACGTCTGGAGGGATGCACTAACGCACCCCTGTCATCCTCTAGAGGAATACATCGAGTTTTGGCCTGCAAAGCCAACTCGATACAGGTAGAAAATGGAAAAACAAACAGTACTCATATAGTAATGAAAGTCTTACCTGCACAGGAGATTTGCATGTGACAACGACTTTGAATTGTGAATTGTGGAAATTAACAACGACGACTTCTTTTTGTTGCACTGTTGTCTTTGGAAATACACACAGGGAGGTGGTTGGGGAATATGTAGAAGAATTAAGAAAGCTGGGGCAGAAAATTCTGGAGCTGCTTTCGGAAGGATTGGGAATTAGTCCCAGTTATTTCAGAGGGGGACTTAGCGGAAATCCCGTACTGTTGGTCAATAATTACCCTTCATGCCCGGACCCAAGTTTAACCTTGGGATTAGTCAGACACCGAGACCCTAGCCTCATTACCATATTACTTCAAGAAGAAATTGATGGACTTCAAGTCTTCAAAGATGGACAATGGATTGGTGTTCAGCCTCTTCGTCACGCCTTCGTGGTTAATACAGGCTATGTGCTACAGGTATATATAATAGCAGGTTTTGCATGTGTTCACCCTTTTTCGTTGCTTTTCTATATTTTTTTACCAATTGGTGTTTCTTTGAGTTCGTGTACTCTAGCTAGCTACCAACAACAATCATCACTAGCTATAGAAATTAAGGAAGATTTAGTTTTAGAGTCGCTGCAATTTATCTACGAAAATTTACTGATCCGCTACACCTTATTAGACCTATGGGCTACACAAGCAGAGAATAATCTTCTCCTTTCTCTGATCAAACAATCATTTTTTATCTTTTGTTTGGGCGATGTTCGATGTTATAGCATGTCGACTCTTGTTTGATGATCATGGCCATAAGATATTTTCAAGTTGAGCGAATTAGTGACACCTGAAACTTTAATCCGATTGATCAATTATAAATTCCTGATCTTCTTGGTAATGGCTTTAGCGTTACATGATCTTACGATATGGGTTGCAGATTATCAGCAATGGGAAGCTTGAAGGTGCTGAACATCGAGCAGTCACAAATTCAAGCGTTAGTCGAACATCCGCTGCCTTCTTCATTTATCCTTGTAAGGATATCCTTATAGAACCTGCGAAAGCTCTAACTAACGCTCGCGATCCCCCCCTCTATAGAGCCATGCAATTTGAAGAGTTTCTGAAGAACTTCATGTCTAGATCCGCCAATGCTGAACCAGTGCTGCAGAATTATGAGCTCCACGCACAACAAATGAAGCAGTAGAAGAAGATGATATTCCCTTTGGCATTAGGCATCTGTGAGATTCAGGTTCCTCGTAAAAATTGGCATGACGTCATTTTGTGTTCTGTTTTCCTGCATACAATTTCGAATGTGTTATGCTGCATGCATGTTCAAACTGGGAAAGCCCAAAACTGTTCAATTTGAAATAGGTATATATTATATCAATGTGGGACTCTTAACAATATATATAAACGAATAGATAAAGATAAGACTACAAAGCTCTTCCTTCTCTCTAGAATTCCCTCCATCACCCTCTCCAATTGTGGGAGGGGTTGAAATCTCAGCTCCCGCCTTCATCCTTCCCTTGTTTCAATCTTTAGCAATTGGAGTTAAAAATAAGAGGTAAAACCATAGTTAGCCCATAAGTATGAGCAAAAATCAAATTGGTACTCCTAATTATCAATTCGGCGATTTGAGACCCATAACTTTTGAAAAGCATCAATTCTAGACCGTCTAAATTAGCGTTAAATCCGATGGAAAATCATGCAAAATGACCAAAATGCCCCTCCAAGACTAAATTTTAAAAAATAAATAAAAAATAATAAAAATTTAAGAAATAAATTAAAAATAAATATTTTATTGAAATAGTGTTTCAATAGTTTTATTTAATAAAATATTTTTTTTAAAAAATTATTTTTTTTATTTTTAATGAATTTTTTGGTAATTTTATCTTGGGGGGCATTTTGGTCATTTTGCATGATTTCCGTCTTATTTAATACTAATTTAGAGGGCTAGAATTGATGATTTTCAAAAATTATGGGTCTCAAATCGCCGAATTGATAATTAGGGGTACTGATTTGATTTTTGCTCATACTTATGAGACTAACTATGACTTTACCCCTAAAAATAAACTCCCCCTTTTGATTAAATTTGGGGTTCTTTCTCCGATAAAGGTAAAGTTTAGATCTCGACATTTGAGGAAGCCTCCTGCATACATGTCCACCAACGACGGATTCGACATCAACTGGCACTCATCTCCGCCCCAATGCGCAACAAACAGGCTGGTGCGTGAGCTCTCATATGCACCCATGCGCGCGCATGGATCTCACGCCTCCGACACCTTTCATGCTAGATCTGAGCTTCGATGGACATCTCTGACGGCCACGCACCCTCCGCACCTCCCACTACTTTGATGGGTGTTAGTTTGGCACCCGCCAGCGTATGGGGGCCCACACGTGTGCATCCCACTCCCCTTGGCTTTTCACCCTAGGCCGCCCCAACTCCTCCGCCGTCCGATTTTACCACCTTCTTCCAGTAGGCTTTTTGTTTCCTCTAGTTTTTGGTATATTATAGATCTAGCTTAGATTGAGTTTTGATCGGACAAGCACGGCAAGAAAAGCTGCGAGGTCTACAGATTGGGCTTTGATCGGGCAAATTTTTTTTTTTTACCAGAAAAAAAGTACCTCGTTTTTAAATAGCGTCTGTCCACATGAATAAAATACTCTCCATCTAGAAGATAATAGCAAAACACTGAGCATTACATATAGCTGGGCCACTAGGTAGCTTATGGTAGGCCGGAATTAGTTAATGGTGATTAGGACGTCGCATGCATGAACCAAACCCGACTAGATTCTATAAGATTTCCTTTGGGGTCACAGCCAATACATTAATGTCACGCGAAAAGGAGGAAATTAGACACTTCTTTTTTGTTCACAGAACAAAAAAGAAGCCTCAGTATAGAATATCAGAGTTTATAAAAAATTAGGAAAAAATAATTTTCTCTATATATGCTAGTTATATCCCGGTCCCAAATCTTACAGAGAGTCGTCCCAAGATCGAATCTTAAATTGAATGTAGTCCCATGCGTGAATATTTAACAAGGAATATTCAATGAACATAATATTACCTGCTTAATTAATTATAAAAAACAATTAAATAGCTAGCTAGCGTTGTATTTATTAAAACTGCATGCGCATGATCATGATGGGCATAAAGGAGCTAGGCCGAGCCAAACCACCCAGCTAGTTGATCTAATGCATTTGGGGAGTTGTGTTCAAGTCGATCCAATATTGAATGAGAAAATTATAATTAATCATTTATGCAATCCCGATCGAAAACTCCGTCTTCAGTAATTGTGCAAAACAACCACAAGGGTACCAACAATACCACCCACGACCTCCCCATTAAAGTTCTAATTCCTATAAGGAATTAAACACCATCCTTAATGTTACTAGCTTTTGCCATTTATGATATAGATATTTATAGATCTTTAGACTCACTTAAAATTTACGGGCCTTTGGATCTCTCTAAATGAGGTCTTTATAGTCACTTAGATCGTGACTTTTAAAACCGATAAATATATATATTTTTAAATTTTAATTGATGTTATAATAGATTTTATGCCCCTATTATTTGTATTCGATTTCGGAAGGCTATTTATATTCAGTACGTATGTAATTTTCCTACCGAAATGAAGTTTACAGTGCTAAGAAAAAAATAAATAAATTTTCAACCGCTTTTTGTACTCGCATCAAAAGGGAAGAAAGAAAAGAAATTCAGGTGGATGAAATTGTAGGCCGGCTCAAGCCCAATGGTCATCTAGCTCAAAATGGTTCTGCTGAAGTAAGCCCATGCCATTTTGGGCTTCAGACTTGGCCTTGGACTGATCATAGTAGTAGTCCAATGATGTTTTTGCCTTTTGGAGAATGACAGGATCAGTGCAGGTCTTCTTTCTTTTTTTTTTTTTTCTTCTTCTTTTTTTTTCTTTGTTTTTCCTTTTACTTAATAAAGAAATAACAATCATTTCCTGTCTGAACTATTCACTTCTGTCGATCCACCTCTTCTTTCTTTATACTCATGAATTGTTATATTACGTCTATCCTGTCCTTCACTATGTTAAGTTTTCTTGAACTTTTTGTGTTTCCTTTTTTTTTTTTTAATTAAAAATTAAACCGAATGGCTTATGACTCTTAGGAATCCAAAAAGTAAGGTGGTGATTAGTTTCTAAATATTTGACATAATAAAATAATATTTTTTTTCTTTTATCAAATCATCTCTTTATCACAATAAATATAAATAAATTCATTCAAATCATCTTTTTCTTTATTTTTTTACCAATTTTCATAATCCAAAACTTTTAACCTCTCAAAATTTTGACACGCAAGTACCACCATATGTGGTTAGATTGCTTAAGAGTCTAAAATTCATGTGCAAGAAAAGAAAATTTCTAGGTGTTGTGAGTAAGTAAATGAATGGAATATGAAGACGAGTGTTACTGTCTTTCATATAGATGTGTGCAAGAAAAGAAAATCTCTAAGTGTTGTAAGTAAATGAATGGAATATGAGGACGAGTGTCACTGTCTTTTATATAGACGGAATAGACACATCACATGTATTTTTTTTTGTCTTCTAATTTTTTTTTTATAATAAGTAGAAAAACTCAACCTAACAGGTCCATTGGAATGGACCTACCTAACGGGCTAAACCGATGCAGCTCCTAAAGCCACATAAGCTAAGTGACTCTGATCTCGTAATTATTATAAACTGCAAAAGCCTCCATCTTTAGATGGACCGGCTCTATGAGCAAAACATAAGTTGAAGAATACTTGACCCAAGTTTTTAAGCCCCCTCACGTGCATCTCTCACATCAAAGTCTTCAAGTCAAACTCAGGGCTTTCTCTTCTGCTTGTATGTCTAACAAAAAACAAGCGCATGTGCATGTTTCTTAGACTTTGCCCCCCGGCATTGGATTGATTCTCCATTTTTTATTCAACTAAATCTTTCACTAACATTCCTAGCCCCACTCATTTCTTCCACTTGGATTTCCAATAAGCTTTTTGTAACTTCCTTTTTAGTCTCTCTCTAGATATAAATTGCTGTATCTGATTCAGTACGAGTCCTTCGAGTCCTCCAGATCTTAGTAAAACCATCAGTCAACCCTTAACTTCTCCCATTTCTGCTCGAAACTCTCAAAGGCCAAAGCCCTATTCAAAACATCTGCTTATGGCACCAAACCACAAGCAGTTCTACAACGTTGGATCTCAGGTTCTCACACCCATGAGAAAACAAGCAAACCCAATTTATCAACCAGCCCTGCCTAGTTCAGAGCCTGCTTTACCCAGATTAGCCATTGCTGTTCTGTGCATCATGGCCACAGCTTTCTTATTTGTTAGCTACTACATGGTTGTGACGAAGTGCTGCTCAAATTGGCACCACGCTAATCTACTGAGATGGTTTACTGCATTGCGAGCCCGAGAAAGTGAAGATCCCTTTATAGCATTGTCTCCATCAATGTGGAATCAGGGGCTTGATGAATCAGTCATTCGTGAACTACCAACTTTTCAGTTCAGAAGGGAAGGTGACGCTAGAAGTATCTGTTGCGTGGTTTGTTTGAATGAGTTCCAGGAAGAGGATATGCTAAGATTACTTCCCAAATGCAGCCATGCATTCCACTTGGATTGTATCGATATATGGCTTCAAAGCAATGCTAATTGTCCTCTTTGCAGATCAAGCATTTTGGGCACAAGCCGGTATCGGGTTGATCATATCCTAGCGCCAAACTCTTCACCTCAAGACTCTCAGCTCTTCTCCACTAGCCACATAGGTGGTGATGAAGACTTCGTGGTAATTGAATTTGGGGGACAAGATGAAGTTACATTCACACAGAGGCAACAGGAAAGCAATGATTCGCTAGTTGTTCAGGGGCAGCCTGGAAGTCATTCACCAAGGAAGTTGGATAAGAAGCTTGGAAACTTGAAACCGAGAAAGTCCCACCATGTCTCAATCATGGGGGATGAGTGCATTGATTTAAGAGAGAAAGATGACCAGTTTTCTATTCAACCCATCAGGAGATCTTTCTCCATGGACTCTGCAGCCGATCGACAGCTTTACATAACCGTTCAAGCAATCATTCAGCAAAATAGGCATCACAGTGAGGTTACTACAAGTGAAGATTGTGATATTAGAGGAAGAAGATCGTTCTTCCCATTCAGAAATGGCCGAGGCTTCAAAAACGCAATTCTTCCTATTGAGTGTGAGCTGTAATATGAGAGAATTTCGCTTCGTTGTATCTATTAAGGGCACCATTAGTTTTTTCAGAGTTAAGTTGAGCTGCTTTAAGTTTTAGCAGGCAATTGGGTGGTTAAGTATATACCAAACGAGTGCAGAGAGATTCAAGAAAATGACATATTAGGCAACTCGGATTTCTGAAGTGGAGGCATGCTGTAGAGAATGATTGCTTTAACCACTAGGGCTTGAGAAGATTGGCTTATTTTCTTGATCCTTCTTGAATTATAATGATCGCTGTAACTCTCCCTTTTAATGGAAGCCAGAGAGCAGGGGACCTATGGAATCAATAATCACAAGTAAAAGCATGAGAACGGTATCCTTCTAAATGATCTCCAGCATCTTTTATCATTTCCAATATCTTTTATCCTCGAAGTAATCATATAAGTAGGAGTGAAAGCGCAGAAGTCCTTGTTTTCTGTTTCTGTTGTTCTGGCTCTTTTTTCTTTTTTTTCTTTTCTTTTTCTCAGTTTGCTACTGTTTTCTTTCTCTTTTTTTTTTTTTGTGGTTAATCTTGGATCATTTTATTGGAAAAGAAACAAAAACGAAACGAAAAGACGGTCATATCTCCATTAAGTATATGCGTAAGTTTTTGATTTCCTGCAGAAAATCCTGCATATCACAAAAGCACATCTAGTGTTGATTTGTCTCTTCAGTTTTCTTTGGAAATACCTTCATGAAAAATTAGTCATCAAATAAGGCGAAGCTTATCTTCAGAAAATGAGGTTCAAACCTCAATGCAATGCAAATGTGGAAATTTGGAACTCTAAGAGAAACAAATTCAGAACAATCTTTGACCAGTTTAAGTCCGATAATTTGTGAGCATATCTCGATTTTTCGAAGTGTTAATTCAGATCTCTTTCCACCTTTTATTTGCCCGGATAAATATCGGCATAAACTGAAGAAAACAGAACAATATTTTGAGTGGACAACATCATGCGGAGAAACCAGGCCTCAGCAGATGTGGGATGATAATAGCGTTTCAAGTGAAACAAGAGTCCCTACCTCTGAGAAATAATCATTGGCAATCACTGGTTTACAAGCATAATGAAGACTAGGTTGCACTTTGCTTGACATACAATCCATTGCTGCCATACTGGATAGAAGACCAGTATAGAATGCAGCACAAGCCTGACATGAGGAATTCTTTCTTCTCGTGTAAGTCCCAAGCGGAAGCCTTCTCCAACACTCTTCAATCTTATGTGAGCATAGATGGTGAGGCGAAGCTTCCTTACTAAAATGTCCGAAGCATCCTATGTAAGACATATCGAGTGAAAGAACCATCAAACTGTCCTCTTTGATCCCAAAATAGAATTATCAATCTGACACATACGCAAAGTACTTCTACAACAACTAGGGTGTATAAAAGTAACGATTTTATGTAACATAGTGTCCCTCCCTCTATATTGTACAATTTTTCAGCACGAATTGGGATTTATTTTTGTGCAACCTCAACGTAGACAATTGTTAGTAACATAATAATATCTCTCATAATTTTTAGTATACAAAAGCCTATAACTACATAAATAAATTAAAATGACCGGCCAGGTACCAACATCCAACAAATCAAAAGAACACCAATTTGCCCTCACCATGGACAATGCTCGGAGAAAAAGTAAGCATGTGGCTGTGTTATAGATTATACAGTATATCGCTTTATAAAGAACGTGGCTGAAAGTCTCTAAATTGTGCTGGATTGCTTTTGACCAACAAGAGCATCCGGTTGTGGGCTGCTGGAAGAGACATTAGTGGGAGGTACGGGCAAGAGTTTTGTAGGAAGCTCATTTGACGAAGCGCCACGGGCTTTTTTCTTCAGCTGTTCAAGAAGTCGGTGGGCTTCTTTGAGCTCATCTTCTGCACTTGACCCATGGCTTTCCCAAGCATCAATGACTCGTTGCTGGAACTCTATTGCTAGAGCATAGCTGCACAAACCAAGAGATAAATTTAATGTACATTATATCACACCTAATAGTTAAAGATAACACAAATTAAACCAATCGTTTCAATTTTTAGTAACTTAATCGCTGCCATGATGAATACATACAGGCAGAAATAACAGGCCCTTCACATTTATGCAAGTGTGTATCCGCGCATAGATGCTCAACAAGAGCACGGGAATAATTCATGATAACGTGGGAAAATAAAGTACGTAAACCATTCAACAATAATACCATACTATGGTGTGATCTGCTTGCTGCAGAAATGCAGGTATTCACTATGTATGACATAAGTCATGAAAAAATCCAATCAAAGCAACCTGTCACCAAGATCTCTTAACTGTCAGTCTTGGAGGTTAGTTTACAGTTCTTAATAAATTGTGAACAACACACAGAATCATAACTCTAATGAGATGAAACGGAAAGTAATACATAGAAAAAGATCGGACCATATAGAAGTTTCTCCTCGACAAAGGCCTCAAGGAAAGGATGCGACTACATTAAACATCAACTAATGCAATTCCCATAACCAATAAGACACTTAACTACCAAGTAGGAAATCAGACCAGAAAGCAGGAAAAGCATCCAAGATTCATACCTTCCTATGGAACCGTAAGCTTTTGAAAGGTTCTGACATGCCTCAATTGAATCTGCATGATGAGGACCAAGAGAAACATCCATAATGTCCTTTGCAACTGCAAACATCTGAGCAGCTGACTGAGGTCTATCTAGCTCCAAATATGCTGCCCCCAAATTGTTGTAAATATACCCAACACCAAAATGGATGTGACCAAAGCTCTCTTTCAACCTTTCCGCAGCACTCTCCAAGTAAGGAATAGCCTGTGCCACCTTACCTGTCAACAAAAGCAGCCACCCTAATCTTGCAGAAACACTTCCTTCGGAATGTTGTTCTTGTGGGAGCTTCTCAAGCAAAGTCAGTGATCTCTTCAACAATGAAATTGCAGTTTCAAACTCATTCATAGTTTCGTATTGCATCGATATCTCAGAGTAGGCCTCAGCAACTTCCACCGGAGAGACTTTCTCTTTCTTGTCCAGAACTCCACAAGCAATCTCCAAGCACCTTTTTGAGTCTCTGAACTTTTCCTGATTACACAGCGCCTTCGACATTGATATAAACACCAAGGCCCGAGTCTCACTATCCTTATCTGTGAGTGGAACAACACTCTTCAAAGTATTAATAGCAGTTTCATACTTTCCCACTGCAATCTGCATATTTGCGGCATCAATGTCTGCACGGATCAAATCAGAACTGTGACCCCAATTCTTCAAAACCTTTCGTGACAACTCATTCTGCTCCAACGCCTTCTCATGCTCCTCTAACCCGGTATAAATAACACCAAGAACCCTCCTATCATTTGCAACCTCCATTGAATTCTGGCCCAATTGTTTCTTATGTATCTCCATTGCCTTCATACAAAACGGCAATGCCTCTTTAAAGTTTAAAACTGCAACATACGCTTCAGCCATATCCCGGTTTGCTTTACCCAATTCCCTACTATCTTTCTCCAAAGTCACCTCCTTAATTTCCAAACACTTCCTAAGATGCCCGAGAGCCTCTTCTCTCCTCCCCATTGCTGTCTTCACATTCGCCAACTCAAGCTGCACTGCGTGAAGCACAGGCCTAAAATCCCCACCACCACAAACACCCTCATTATCTAACCTACACAATATCCTATTAGCCATATTAAGGTACCCCAAACTATCAGCAAACCTTTTCAAGTTATGATTAGCAGAACCCATTAATTGCAAAGTCATTGCAAGAAGCAAGGAAACAGCTTTATCATCTTTATCGAAAGCTTTCAAAGCTCTATTTGCAAAAGATAGAACCTTTTCGGGTTCCTCACCTTCTTGGTCAAGTTTGAGGCCAAGTTTCAAGGAAGCCATCCCAAGCTCTCTCTCATCAAAAGCCGACTCCATGTCCTTGAAAGCCTTGAGCATTTCTTCCGTGGTCTTTGCAGACTCAAAAGCCTCTTCAAGCTCAGATTTTTCCTTGAGTTTTCTCTGCCTCGACGACAGTTGGGTCGGGTTTTCGACAAGGGTGTCCATATTTCGAAATGGGTTGCGCTTGAACAGTAAGCCATGTGTTGTTGCGCAGGAATTGGGACGGGTGGGTGAGACGAGTGGTGAAGAAGAAGAGGAGGACGAAGGGTTAGAAACGTAATTTCTAGAAAGAAGAGCGGCAAATGAATTGCGCTTGTCACCACAGAGGCGTGAGAGAAGTGGGAGTGGAGGTTTTCTCATGCTGGAATTTCTCTCAGTTTTTGCCTACTTTTGCTAAACCTCTCCAAAACCCTAGCAATCCAGTTTTCTCATGTTTCAGAAGTCACACGACACACAGGCTAAGCAGTAGGAAAACAAAAAGAAACAAAAAAACAAAAGGGAGGGGTTGTCTGAGTCTGTACGCCGTCGTGTATTTTATTTGTTATTTATTTTTACAACTTACGAGCATAAAATAATTATATCAAGTTAAACTACAAATTGGAGACAGGTACTTATATGGATGAAACCCTCGTTTTTAAAATCAATTAGACTCTCGTGGAATTGAGACGACGGTTCTTCCTTTCAAAAAGAATAATTATAACTCAATCCGGATATTTTCTGCCGGTGAAAATTATTATAATCACACTCAGAAAAAATTAATCACCCTTTCACGTAGAAAAAATAAAAAGATTAAACTACAAATGACTGACAAAAAGTCCATGGAGAAGAAAGCATCATTTGCAACGTCTGTCAAAAAGCCCAAGGAAAGACACAGAACAAACTTCCTAGGACTGTTTAAACCAGCTAGTATGCTTTCGTGTTTTGAATATACAGAACCTTAACAGTGTAGACGAACTAATATATCGGCATCTTCAGAAGTCCAAATTTTTTAAGGGTAAATGCAAAGTCCAATTCATGAAGCCTTCATAACCGAAATTCACTGACTTAATGACTGGCTAATATACATGCTTTCAACAAGTCAAAAAGGCCAATTGACAGGGATAATGCCCTGAAAAAGACGAAACAAAACAAGAAATAACCAAGCATGCAGCCGTGTGAGACAGATTATGCAGCTGATCAGCTTCCAAAAGGAGGTCTCTAATGGGGTGCAAGGACTCATTTCACTGGTTTTTGTAATCTCGCCTCGATTCCAATTGACAACGTCATTTGCGACAACCCACTGTATGGATTGATGTTATCAATGGAATGGTTATTCCTCAGGGAAAAAAAAAATAAAAAATAAAAAAAAGAATTGTTCTGACCTATCCCCTTCCCTGCTTGATGGATTGTTTGCACACTTTTATTGTAACGTCCACAAGTTTCATTTTGCTAACTTGGGGTTTCAAAAGTTGTGTCCATGCAAGAAGAATAATCTCCAACGAAGATTATCCGTGCATGACTCCCTTCCCGAATTCACGAAGTCAAAAACTTTTTCCGAGAGCAACATACCCGTCAAACATCACTCGCGGGTGATGTCTTCACAATCAGGCAGAACATTGTCCTCTCATTCCCTTGGATTTTAACCTTCCCTATCGTTATGGTTTTGGTACTGTGGTTCTCATTTTCCTGGAAGGAAAAACAACAAATTTACTGAAACCCAAATTACTCTCCGAATTGCCCGAAGCATGTGGTTTGTCAACTTTGGACAGCCAATCCACAGGTGCTCAAATGCCCAAGAAAATGTCGGGACATTTTTCACCCCACAGATCAGACTTTAGGTTATATATAAAATGAAGAAATGTGTACATTAAACGATCAATGACTTGTATCTGTTCTAGTCTTTACATTTTCAGAAGGCCTCCAGCGACTCTTTAGACCTGCCACCTTCTAGATCCAGCATGAGGTCTTTCAGACACTTAACTTCGTGATGAATTTATATACAACAAAGAATGAAGAGTGCCCTTTACACAGAACAGCCATCACGAACGGAAGGATGGAAACCAATGTGCATTCCAATTAACTAATCAGTCAAATCTTGTAGGCTCTTGATTTATTCTGGGAGTTTCTAAGCTCGTAGGCTCTTGATTTATTCTGTGAATTTCTGGATGTCCGCTATATACATCATCGAAATGAAGATTGAATTCTCCAGCCTCTAAGTCATCCGTATTAGTTGTACGGAATAATTTGTGATTAATTCTCCAGTCCAAGTGTTGGTCTTGCTCCTCAGAGCTTCTATCTGAAAAAATTTCATAATGATTACCTGAAGTGGGGTGATTGAAGGCAGGAGGCTCAAGGAAACTTGTCTGGGCCTGCACACCATGTGGGTCAGTTCTAGCCCACCATTGGCTCCTGGTTGGATTTGCCAAACTACCAGAAGCATGATGCTGTATTACACTATCCCGGAAGAACGGAGTTGATGCAGAAGCCCCAAGATGGGACTGAGTTCGGCCCTCATAATTGTCACCCCAGCAATCTTCATACCTTGGCTCATTTTGTGTCGGGCTGGCTCGCATCCAATAATCTAAAGGATGTTCCTCAGTCCCTTGGCAAGGTTCTTGTGGAATGTCTCTCGAGCAACCAGTCACAAGGTTTGGTCGTGACGTATAATACCAATCAAGAAGATAAGGATGATTCTTCTGATCTGAGTCAATTAACCACAGAGAATCCAGTTGATAGCCAGTCCGAGGACTATTATGTGTGACCTCCCTAGATAAAATCCCACGTCTGTCTCTAAGGCCTGTAAAGAGGGGGCTCCCACGCCACATTCTAGACGGAGAGTATGCCTGTCTGGTTCCCTGTCCTTGCAGATTTTGCTCCCTGAAAGTCCTGAGATTCAATAGGACCTGCTTTCCTTGAGCATTTGGTTCCCATGAAGGATAGCTACTACAAAAGCTGCAAACAGAAGAGGAAGATCAAAAGTCGAGAAACAGTAGGCAAATAATTACTTGAAAGCTACCTTGTCAAAAACCACTTAAAAATGCACCATGGCACATACATCTTCACAAACAACATACAGAAGTCACTGCTTCCAC
Source organism: Morella rubra (assembly GCA_003952965.2). Classification (NCBI taxonomy): domain Eukaryota; kingdom Viridiplantae; phylum Streptophyta; class Magnoliopsida; order Fagales; family Myricaceae; genus Morella; species Morella rubra. The sequence goes on along the minus strand of CM025853.1, from coordinate 26,340,473 downwards.
TTTTCAATTTCCTATATATAATGACTATCTTCCTTAAAATTTGAAAAATCATACAAGAGGAATCCAATTAATCATGGTGAAATAGGAATTTCTTTACTAGAAATGAACAAACCACGATAATATATAGAAAATAGAGACTGAATCGCGGCCTTCCTGTTTATTTTCAATTGTTAAGGAAAAGAAAAAGAGAGGGGGGGAATGGCGTTGTGTGGAGTGGAATCAAAGGAGAGAGTTAGATTGAAACTACGAAAAGAAATTGAAATTGATAGGCATTTGCAGAAGAGTAGGATATACGATAAGTGCTCATCACCTCAATCAGATCAATCCTACTAGAAGCATAGCTATGATCATACCTCAGAAATGATTTCTCCATTTTCCCCTGCGAACTCCTCTCTGCACGAGGTACATTATATGGTGAACCATAATTGCTATTGCCATGTTTCTGAAAGTCGAAGACACTGAAACTGCCAAAAGATCCAGAGTAAAGAAGAAAAATGAGTCTATTTTATGTCAAGGGAAAAAAAGGGCCACAAATTTGAGCATTTAAATGAGTGGTACCAGAATAGTGAATCAACCAGAGAAGACTAACCTGCAAACATGACCAACACCTTCAACATTCACTGTGAAATTTGCAATGAACTGCAAAATATCATCCACACGCTGCAACATAGGAGTACAACATATCAGTTCATAAAATGGCATTAATCATGCAGTAGAAAACAATACACTGATTCTAATAAAGCAACCAACCTTTGGGACAACAAATATCAGAAGATATGGGGTGAGGAATATTGAGGCCATCTCCTCAAGTAGCATCATTCCTGTATACTGCACCAAAGGGGGGAGAAAGGTCCCCACGAGCATCACAAATAGTTAAAAACTTCTCTACAATATAAGGAAAAAGGGAGAAAGTTATCTTCAGCATGCCCAAGTGGAGCTCAGAAATCTTTTTCAATCCATCCAGGAATAATAATGCCTAATAACCCAATCAAATAAGCAAAATACTGCCCAAAAATGCCTCCCTTGAGAACAGCAGCATATGACAATCGGAATGTGGACACTAAATCACAGGATTAATTCCAGGTTGCATGATTCCAGATCCTATGTACAACGTGAAATGAAAAAGATATTCACAAACCACATCCCAGATGTTTCTTCAACCTAATAACCGTCTCCAATTCTAAGAAGCATATATCACATATTTCTAGTCCATACCAAAGTAAAAGGATAAAACATCATCGAATTGAACCCAACATTCCATGCCCAACAGAAAAGCGTTCACCATCAATTGTTGTTACCACAGATTACATAAGATTTGAAATATGAACATATGACCACAAAAATTAGGTTCACCAACCTTTCTATCAAAATCGGTCCACAAAATGCTTATAAACAATGAGCTTGCAAATACTCAAATTAACCAGCGGAAAAGGAATGGACAACAGCTAACACCATGAGCAAATTCAAGCATGTATCCAACCAAGAACCTAGTAAACCCTACATGTCACCTCGTTATACCCTTGTCAACATAACATTTTGGGTAATGGCTACCCTGGTGTGAAAGAGTCTTAGAACAGCCGACTTTGACAATTAGGTATGTATCTGACCAGACAGCATAACTAAGGTCATGTAAACAAATAATGCCTTCCGGTGACTACTCGGTCTTCAATAGGCTTCTAGAAACCAATTCTAGCATTTTGTTAATAGTTGAATGCAACAAGAAGTTCATAGCATTTTCTAGCTTAACCACTCACGCATAACTAGTTCACTGAAATACATCAATTACAGTTAAGTACCTGAAATAGGGTTTCAAACTCAATCCAGACCATCTGAGTGTTTTCTTTGGCACGCCATCTTTTTGGCATATAATGCGTATGTTGGACCACCAAAGACATTGCTCCCTCAGGATCAAGAACCAGAAGTTCATCTGTAACAGCAGCCCGGCTAATAGCTGTTATAGTTCCAAACACAGCAGCATACCAAAACAAGTTGCGCCCAAATATCTGGTAGTTCAATGAAATGCAAAAGCAAACAAATTAACATCTATAATTGTCATTAGTAGACATAATATCTGGTATGTAAGACAGCTATGGATTCAATTACATGGCCCTCTAGTAGTGACTCCTCCAGAAATGCAATGATGATTAGGATAGCAGCAAAGCCACCAGATACAAAGGAGATGAACTTCGCAATAATAGAAATAATAGGAGAAGGGAACTGCTTGAGATAGTTAGAAGCATGCTCTACACTTGTATTGATCCGATGCTTAAACAAATGGTCCACCTGTTACACAAAAGAGAATGGTACTCTTATAAATATACATAATCAAAGATGATTACAATAAGATAATAACATTACATGTTAGCAATGACAACCAGTTAAACAGAAGAAAATGACAGGAAATAAAACAAAGGGGGAAACTATCATATAAAATGGAAGTGCCAAAGAGGTTGAAAATATAATTACCAAAGATCAAGTGATCAACTACTTCAACTTCCATTCTTAGTCAACAAATTATTGGCTTAGTGACAGAGTCCAATCTAACTTATAAGCCAGCAGATGCACATAGATTGTTATCCAATTAACTGCCATTGTGCCCTCCGTTTCATTTCTTTTCCTACTTTTTTATTTTATTTTGCTATGATGGGTATTAGAACTTCTTGAACGCATTAGAAATGATTCAGGTTCTAAAGTAAAATCTCTTTATCTCCCAGTGACTAGGTAGAATTACAGTTTACCTCCTTGACTTTTGAAAGATTACACTAAATGTCCTAATAGCTAGAATTTTGGTGATCCAATCAAGAGATACCACATCATTGACACCCTGGTTGGAGATCTAAGTGATTTGGGAGTGCTAATGTGTGAAGGTTGTTTTGCAAATATCTAGACTTCTCAAGAATAGTATGGCAATAGAGGAAGTGATGAACAAAAAGAAAGGGCCTATCTGGTCCTAGGTGCATAATATACAACCATGCAGCAGACTTTCATCCAGTTAACTAAAACATTTCAATTTAATCCAAATTGCAAGAAGCGGAACTGGAAGAAGGTTTAGTATAACTTTCTTAAAGTCAAGGGGTAATAATATATTTATGTCAACCACAGGAAGGTAAATTGGAATTTGTCAGGTATCATTTGAATCACCAATCATTCTCCAACATCGTAATATTCTTTTCCTTAACTCAAGTCTTCAATCAAAATAGTCTAAATAAAAAATGGAAGAGACAGGAAAAAAAAAAACAGCCGTAGTGAACATCGACCGTAAAGATAGAAGTGACAAATTGATAAGCAACCCTCATAATGACATGGAATGGATCCAACACCAGGAAAAAATAATACACAGATTTCCAGCACACAAAAGATGCATATATTATGCAACAGGCAGTATTTTTGGTTGAACGTGATAAAATAGCAATAGAAACAATTACCTCATTGTATTCTCTAAAAATCCACTTTGCCAAAGTCGACCACCTTTGAGAAGATGCAGTGCTGGGGTGATTATAGAACTGTTCAGCATGTCTCAAGAAGAGATACACCAGCATGAATATGACAAGAAATGGAGAAAGAAGAAGCATGGCAAGCCCAACTACCATAAGCCTCTTCTTCAATGTTGCAGGATTAGATATAAAGTCCCTTTTAACACAGAAGTTTCTGTGAAAAAACAGAGTGAAATCAGAAAATCATCAACAATCACAGAAAGCTTGCAGGATCATTTACAACATTCTGCCATACACCCTTTCCAATCAAACCACAAAGAAAGGGTAAATACACTTCCCTCTGCTTATTGCAATAAATATTTAAGGTGGTGTTTGGGGGCCAAAATTTTTTGGCCCTAAAAAAATAATTATAAAATTTTTCTCTCCCCATCAAATCATTCATTTTTACTCCAAATAAATATAAAAAATTCATTCAAATCATCTCTCTTCACTTTTTCACTAACTCCAACACCCCAAAGTTTTAACATTCAAACACCACTCAACAATATGTTGGTATGGAACGTGGTCCTGTACAACTCATGCGAATATATATGTGCAAGAAACTAAATATAATCAGTTTTTCATGAAAAGAAGCAATGTACCGATCAAACATGCTCTGGAGTATGCACCAATTTAAGGTCCACTCAAGGGTCTTTGTCAATATCAGTCGATGTTGTATTCCATTTGAGCCAAGCTTCACTGTCGGCCCTGCACCTGGGACCCACTGAGAGATGGGGAAAGCAAGCACCCCCTTGTTGAGCATTCCAATCAAGTAATTTTCCTTGCGCATCAATCGCATCATAACATCATGAGCAGAAAGATCCTTAACCACACAGAGCTGTTGTGAACTTTGCAGCTGAACCACCTTTTCGACAATTGTTGCCCATGGCAAGGTTTGAATTTCTTTGTCCGTGACATGGAGACTGCAGGAAGATTATAATCTTGCCGATTGTAATTTAATGGTGTATTTACTAAAACGCAAAAAAACTTCAAGTGAAAAAGAGAACATAGCCCTCAACACAATCAAAGTTTGTACAGCTAAAACTTATTATCTAGCATACCTGGTGTAATAAAAATGACGAATCCCCAAAGTGTCCTTCAATTGAGCAAAAAACCTCAAAAAACAAAAGATCCAATAAATAGAGAATATCCCTAAATATCCAACAATTATGGCTTTGGTAAGCGTCAAAGGGGTTAATGGGTGCTGATGGAGAGCTTCCTTTGCAAGATCACAGGGCTTAATTCCAGATTCAACGGCATCCATCCCACACTTCGCATTACGAAGACCATTCCAGTCAACATATAGTAAGAAAAATCCTGAGAAACAAATTGTGAATCCCAGGCTTAGAAGCTCAACTATCCACTTTATGATAATGCACCAAAGCCCTTTATCACAATAGTAGCTGTAAAGCCTTTCAAAGAATAGGTCCAAATCAGCAATTGGTTCCACATTCAGAGTATCACCATTAAGAAGCCCTGAAGGGCTCTCACTATCGGGACTTGGAGGAATCCTTCCGTAATCTGATAATTCAATCTCAGGAGACACATCCTTAAGTAAGCCCGTAGTCAACGATGATTCACCATGAAATTTTGATTTTAATACACTCAGGGGATTTGCACCCTTTGGCCTACTGAACATCATTTACAAACACTGACAGTGGGCAGATACAGCCAGTCCATTCCACAAAACACTTGCAACTAGTAAGGGAAAGTCCTGTAAAGAAGAAGAACATGAAATTAGCCAATTCCAACACTCAGTTCACACAGTTTCAATACATATCAGCAATAACGAAGAAAAATTGGAAGGGCTGAGAACAAAACAAAAAGTTTGACTCATATAAACCCATCTCAAGTTCAGTTTGCTCATGAAGCACACATAAACTTATCTCAAGACTAAATTCACACATTCTCCATAAACTTGTTACATACCACTTCATTGCAAAAGCAATCTACAATTTCAATCCAGACTCCTGAACCCCCATTGAAGACTTCCTCAACAATTTCAATCCAGGCTCTATGTCCTTATTACTTGTATTCGGTCTCAGAGAGTCTTTTGTATTCAGCACGTTTGTAATTTTTCCACTGAAATGAAGTTCACATTGCTAAGAAAAAAATATTTGAATTTTCAATCGCTTTTTATAAGCGCATCAAAAGCGAAGAAAGAAAATAAATTCAGGTGGATGAAATTGTAGGCCGGCTCAAGCCCAGTGGTCATCATAGCTAAAAATGGTTCTGCAGAAGTAGGCCCATGCCATTTTTGGCTTCAAACTTGGCTTTGGGCTGATCATAGAAGTAGTCCAATGATGTTTTGGAGAATGACATGATCAGTGCAGGGTTTTTTTTTTTTTTTTTTTTTTTTTTTTTTCCTT
>CM025853.1:26265510-26334530 GCA_003952965.2 Morella rubra | reverse complement strand
ACGAGAGCAACATACCCGTCAAACATCACTCGCGGGTGATGTCTTCACAATCAGGCAGAACATTGTCCTCTCATTCCCTTGGATTTTAACCTTCCCTATCGTTATGGTTTTGGTACTGTGGTTCTCATTTTCCTGGAAGGAAAAACAACAAATTTACTGAAACCCAAATTACTCTCCGAATTGCCCGAAGCATGTGGTTTGTCAACTTTGGACAGCCAATCCACAGGTGCTCAAATGCCCAAGAAAATGTCGGGACATTTTTCACCCCACAGATCAGACTTTAGGTTATATATAAAATGAAGAAATGTGTACATTAAACGATCAATGACTTGTATCTGTTCTAGTCTTTACATTTTCAGAAGGCCTCCAGCGACTCTTTAGACCTGCCACCTTCTAGATCCAGCATGAGGTCTTTCAGACACTTAACTTCGTGATGAATTTATATACAACAAAGAATGAAGAGTGCCCTTTACACAGAACAGCCATCACGAACGGAAGGATGGAAACCAATGTGCATTCCAATTAACTAATCAGTCAAATCTTGTAGGCTCTTGATTTATTCTGGGAGTTTCTAAGCTCGTAGGCTCTTGATTTATTCTGTGAATTTCTGGATGTCCGCTATATACATCATCGAAATGAAGATTGAATTCTCCAGCCTCTAAGTCATCCGTATTAGTTGTACGGAATAATTTGTGATTAATTCTCCAGTCCAAGTGTTGGTCTTGCTCCTCAGAGCTTCTATCTGAAAAAATTTCATAATGATTACCTGAAGTGGGGTGATTGAAGGCAGGAGGCTCAAGGAAACTTGTCTGGGCCTGCACACCATGTGGGTCAGTTCTAGCCCACCATTGGCTCCTGGTTGGATTTGCCAAACTACCAGAAGCATGATGCTGTATTACACTATCCCGGAAGAACGGAGTTGATGCAGAAGCCCCAAGATGGGACTGAGTTCGGCCCTCATAATTGTCACCCCAGCAATCTTCATACCTTGGCTCATTTTGTGTCGGGCTGGCTCGCATCCAATAATCTAAAGGATGTTCCTCAGTCCCTTGGCAAGGTTCTTGTGGAATGTCTCTCGAGCAACCAGTCACAAGGTTTGGTCGTGACGTATAATACCAATCAAGAAGATAAGGATGATTCTTCTGATCTGAGTCAATTAACCACAGAGAATCCAGTTGATAGCCAGTCCGAGGACTATTATGTGTGACCTCCCTAGATAAAATCCCACGTCTGTCTCTAAGGCCTGTAAAGAGGGGGCTCCCACGCCACATTCTAGACGGAGAGTATGCCTGTCTGGTTCCCTGTCCTTGCAGATTTTGCTCCCTGAAAGTCCTGAGATTCAATAGGACCTGCTTTCCTTGAGCATTTGGTTCCCATGAAGGATAGCTACTACAAAAGCTGCAAACAGAAGAGGAAGATCAAAAGTTGAGAAACAGTAGGCAAATAATTACTTGAAAGCTACCTTGTCAAAAACCACTTAAAAATGCACCATGGCACATACATCTTCACAAACAACATACAGAAGTCACTGCTTCCACTTTTCAATTTCCTATATATAATGACTATCTTCCTTAAAATTTGAAAAATCATACAAGAGGAATCCAATTAATCATAGTGAAATAGGAATTTCTTTACTAGAAATGAACAAACCACGATAATATATAGAAAATAGAGACTGAATCGCGGCCTTCCTGTTTATTTTCAATTGTTAAGGAAAAGAAAAAGAGAGGGGGGGAATGGCGTTGTGTGGAGTGGAATCAAAGGAGAGAGTTAGATTGAAACTACGAAAAGAAATTGAAATTGATAGGCATTTGCAGAAGAGTAGGATATATGATAAGTGCTCATCACCTCAATCAGATCAATCCTACTAGAAGCATAGCTATGATCATACCTCAGAAATGATTTCTCCATTTTCCCCTGCGAACTCCTCTCTGCACGAGGTACATTATATGGTGAACCATAATTGCTATTGCATGTTTCTGAAGTCGAAGACACTGAAACTGCCAAAAGATCCAGAGTAAAGAAGAAAAATGAGTCTATTTTATGTCAAGGGAAAAAAGGGCCACAAATTTGAGCATTTAAATGAGTGGTACCAGATAGTGAATCAACCAGAGAAGACTAACCTGCAAACATGACCAACACCTTCAACATTCACTGTGAAATTTGCAATGAACTGCAAAATATCATCACACGCTGCAACATAGGAGTACAACATTATCAGTTCATAAAATGGCATTAATCATGCAGTAGAAAACAATACACTGATTCTAATAAAGCAACCAACCTTTGGGACAACAAATATCAGAAGATATGGGGTGAGGAATATTGAGGCCATCTCCTCAAGTAGCATCAGTTCCTGTATAACTGCACCAAAGGGGGGAGAAAGGTCCCCACGAGCTTCACAAATAGTTAAAAACTTCTCTACAAATAAGGAAAAAGGGAGAAAAGTTATCTTCAGCATGCCCAAGTGGAGCTCAGAAATCTTTTTCAATCCATCCAGGAATAATAATGCCTAATAACCCAATCAAATAAGCAAAATACTGCCCAAAAATGCCTCCCTTGAGAACAGCAGCATATGACAATCGGAATGTGGACACTAAATCACAGGATTAATTCCAGGTTGCATGATTCCAGATCCTACGTACAACGTGAAATGAAAAAGATATTCACAAACCACATCCCAGATGTTTCTTCAACCTAATAACCGTTTCCAATTCTAAGAAGCATATATCACATATTTCTAGTCCATACCAAAGTAAAAGGATAAAACATCATCGAATTGAACCCAACATTCCATGCCCAACAGAAAAGCGTTCACCATCAATTGTTGTTACCACAGATTACATAAGATTTGAAATATGAACATATGACCACAAAAATTAGGTTCACCAACCTTTCTATCAAAATCGGTCCACAAAATGCTTATAAACAATGAGCTTGCAAATACTCAAATTAACCAGCGGAAAAGGAATGGACAACAGCTAACACCATGAGCAAATTCAAGCATGTATCCAACCAAGAACCTAGTAAACCCTACATGTCACCTCGTTATACCCTTGTCAACATAACATTTTGGGTAACGGCTACCCTGGTGTGAAAGAGTCTTAGAACAGCCGACTTTGACAATTAGGTATGTATCTGACCAGACAGCATAACTAAGGTCATGTAAACAAATAATGCCTTCCGGTGACTACTCGGTCTTCAATAGGCTTCTAGAAACCAATTCTAGCATTTTGTTAATAGTTGAATGCAACAAGAAGTTCATAGCATTTTCTAGCTTAACCACTCACGCATAACTAGTTCACTGAAATACATCAATTACAGTTAAGTACCTGAAATAGGGTTTCAAACTCAATCCAGACCATCTGAGTGTTTTCTTTGGCACGCCATCTTTTTGGCATATAATGCGTATGTTGGACCACCAAAGACATTGCTCCCTCAGGATCAAGAACCAGAAGTTCATCTGTAACAGCAGCCCGGCTAATAGCTGTTATAGTTCCAAACACAGCAGCATACCAAAACAAGTTGCGCCCAAATATCTGGTAGTTCAATGAAATGCAAAAGCAAACAAATTAACATCTATAATTGTCATTAGTAGACATAATATCTGGTATGTAAGACAGCTATGGATTCAATTACATGGCCCTCTAGTAGTGACTCCTCCAGAAATGCAATGATGATTAGGATAGCAGCAAAGCCACCAGATACAAAGGAGATGAACTTCGCAATAATAGAAATAATAGGAGAAGGGAACTGCTTGAGATAGTTAGAAGCATGCTCTACACTTGTATTGATCCGATGCTTAAACAAATGGTCCACCTGTTACACAAAAGAGAATGGTACTCTTATAAATATACATAATCAAAGATGATTACAATAAGATAATAACATTACATGTTAGCAATGACAACCAGTTAAACAGAAGAAAATGACAGGAAATAAAACAAAGGGGGAAACTATCATATAAAATGGAAGTGCCAAAGAGGTTGAAAATATAATTACCAAAGATCAAGTGATCAACTACTTCAACTTCCATTCTTAGTCAACAAATTATTGGCTTAGTGACAGAGTCCAATCTAACTTATAAGCCAGCAGATGCACATAGATTGTTATCCAATTAACTGCCATTGTGCCCTCCGTTTCATTTCTTTTCCTACTTTTTTATTTTATTTTGCTATGATGGGTATTAGAACTTCTTGAACGCATTAGAAATGATTCAGGTTCTAAAGTAAAATCTCTTTATCTCCCAGTGACTAGGTAGAATTACAGTTTACCTCCTTGACTTTTGAAAGATTACACTAAATGTCCTAATAGCTAGAATTTTGGTGATCCAATCAAGAGATACCACATCATTGACACCCTGGTTGGAGATCTAAGTGATTTGGGAGTGCTAATGTGTGAAGGTTGTTTTGCAAATATCTAGACTTCTCAAGAATAGTATGGCAATAGAGGAAGTGATGAACAAAAAGAAAGGGCCTATCTGGTCCTAGGTGCATAATATACGACCATGCAGCAGACTTTCATCCAGTTAACTAAAACATTTCAATTTAATCCAAATTGCAAGAAGCGGAACTGGAAGAAGGTTTAGTATAACTTTCTTAAAGTCAAGGGGTAATAATATATTTATGTCAACCACAGGAAGGTAAATTGGAATTTGTCAGGTATCATTTGAATCACCAATCATTCTCCAACATCGTAATATTCTTTTCCTTAACTCAAGTCTTCAATCAAAATAGTCTAAATAAAAAAGGAAGAGACAGGAAAAAAAAAAACAGCCGTAGTGAACATCGACCATAAAGATAGAAGTGACAAATTGATAAGCAACCCTCATAATGACATGGAATGGATCCAACACCAGGAAAAAATAATACACAGATTTCCAGCACACAAAAGATGCATATATTATGCAACAGGCAGTATTTTTGGTTGAACGTGATAAAATAGCAATAGAAACAATTACCTCATTGTATTCTCTAAAAATCCACTTTGCCAAAGTCGACCACCTTTGAGAAGATGCAGTGCTGGGGTGATTATAGAACTGTTCAGCATGTCTCAAGAAGAGATACACCAGCATGAATATGACAAGAAATGGAGAAAGAAGAAGCATGGCAAGCCCAACTACCATAAGCCTCTTCTTCAATGTTGCAGGATTAGATATAAAGTCCCTTTTAACACAGAAGTTTCTGTTGAAAAAACAGAGTGAAATCAGAAAATCATCAACAATCACAGAAAGCTCGCAGGATCATTTACAACATTCTGCCATACACCCTTTCCAATCAAACCACAAAGAAAGGGTAAATACACTTCCCTCTGCTTATTGCAATAAATATTTAAGGTGGTGTTTGGGGGCCAAAATTTTTTGGCCCTAAAAAAATAATTATAAAATTTTTCTCTCCCCATCAAATCATTCATTTTTACTCCAAATAAAGATAAAAAATTCATTCAAATCATCTCTCTTCACTTTTTCACTAACTCCAACACCCCAAAGTTTTAACATTCAAACACCACTCAACAATATGTTGGTATGGAACGTGGTCCTGTACAACTCATGCGAATATATATGTGCAAGAAACTAAATATAATCAGTTATTCATGAAAAGAAGCAATGTACCGATCAAACATGCTCTGGAGTATGCACCAATTTAAGGTCCACTCAAGGGTCTTTGTCAATATCAGTCGATGTTGTATTCCATTTGAGCCAAGCTTCACTGTCGGCCCTGCACCTGGGACCCACTGAGAGATGGGGAAAGCAAGCACCCCCTTGTTGAGCATTCCAATCAAGTAATTTTCCTTGCGCATCAATCGCATCATAACATCATGAGCAGAAAGATCCTTAACCACACAGAGCTGTTGTGAACTTTGCAGCTGAACCACCTTTTCGACAATTGTTGCCCATGGCAAGGTTTGAATTTCTTTGTCCGTGACATGGAGACTGCAGGAAGATTATAATCTTGCCGATTGTAATTTAATGGTGTATTTACTAAAACGCAAAAAAACTTCAAGTGAAAAAGAGAACATAGCCCTCAACACAATCAAAGTTTGTACAGCTAAAACTTATTATCTAGCATACCTGGTGTAATAAAAATGACGAATCCCCAAAGTGTCCTTCAATTGAGCAAAAAACCTCAAAAAACAAAAGATCCAATAAATAGAGAATATCCCTAAATATCCAACAATTATGGCTTTGGTAAGCGTCAAAGGGGTTAATGGGTGCTGATGGAGAGCTTCCTTTGCAAGATCACAGGGCTTAATTCCAGATTCAACGGCATCCATCCCACACTTCGCATTACGAAGACCATTCCAGTCAACATATAGTAAGAAAAATCCTGAGAAACAAATTGTGAATCCCAGGCTTAGAAGCTCAACTATCCACTTTATGATAATGCACCAAAGCCCTTTATCACAATAGTAGCTGTAAAGCCTTTCAAAGAATAGGTCCAAATCAGCAATTGGTTCCACATTCAGAGTATCACCATTAAGAAGCCCTGAAGGGCTCTCACTATCGGGACTTGGAGGAATCCTTCCGTAATCTGATAATTCAATCTCAGGAGACACATCCTTAAGTAAGCCCGTAGTCAACGATGATTCACCATGAAATTTTGATTTTAATACACTCAGGGGATTTGCACCCTTTGGCCTACTGAACATCATTTACAAACACTGACAGTAGGCAGATACAGCCAGTCCATTCCACAAAACACTTGCAACTAGTAAGGGAAAGTCCTGTAAAGAAGAAGAACATGAAATTAGCCAATTCCAACACTCAGTTCACACAGTTTCAATACATATCAGCAATAACGAAGAAAAATTGGAAGGGCTGAGAACAAAACAAAAAGTTTGACTCATATAAACCCATCTCAAGTTCAGTTTGCTCATGAAGCACACATAAACTTATCTCAAGACTAAATTCACACATTCTCCATAAACTTGTTACATACCACTTCATTGCAAAAGCAATCTACAATTTCAATCCAGACTCCTGAACCCCCATTGAAGACTTCCTCAACAATTTCAATCCAGGCTCTATGTCCTTATTACTTGTATTCGGTCTCAGAGAGTCTTTTGTATTCAGCACGTTTGTAATTTTTCCACTGAAATGAAGTTCACATTGCTAAGAAAAAAATATTTGAATTTTCAATCGCTTTTTATAAGCGCATCAAAAGCGAAGAAAGAAAATAAATTCAGGTGGATGAAATTGTAGGCCGGCTCAAGCCCAGTGGTCATCATAGCTAAAAATGGTTCTGCAGAAGTAGGCCCATGCCATTTTTGGCTTCAAACTTGGCTTTGGGCTGATCATAGAAGTAGTCCAATGATGTTTTGGAGAATGACATGATCAGTGCAGGGTTTTTTTTTTTTTTTTTTTTTTTTTTTTTTCCTTTGCGGCACTAGAATTGAGCAAGGCATAAATAGTAAATGTGACAACAGTGTATCCTTATGAAAGAGAATGAAGTCCAAATGATGAAAATATGCATGAATTTGAACATGTAGATTAAGAACACGGTAACCACAGCAGTATATTCCACTAAAGGTTTGGGTGGAAGCAAAATTCAGGGAGGGATAGAAAAAGGTTTTTACCCAAGAACCAGCTGATATAAACTAAACAATGCGATGTCTCGGTGTCTTCAGTCACAAAAGCCTCCCAAGTAATCAGAGCCGCTACACAGAAAACAGAAAAAGCACGGAGCTACAACCCTCAGAACCGAAGCCAAAAACATAAAATAGGTGCAGAACCCATATTATCTTTTAGCATTCAAATAAATACAAAAAAGTAAAACTTGTATATCACATTCCCAAATGGGAAGATTAGAAAGCACAAGGATTATAACTTTAATACAAAAAAAAAAATACTAATACAGTTAAGATTTGTTCTCTATATACTTTTAGGCACAACCAACTAAGAGGAGCTAGTTTTCATAACTAGAAGCGAACAAATGGACAAATATCGATAATACCGGCAAAAGGAACTTTCATCATTAAACTAGACACTCAATATCAGGTGGCATAAATCTACTAGTAGAAAAACCCATACATAAATTCGTAGCAAAAGATAAAATTACCTGCGACCCACCAAAAAATAGGAGCAATCAAAAGAATAGAGCGAAAAATAAACCAAATTCAGTGAATAGGATAGGTAACCAGCAAGGAGATCGGCCAAAAAAACAACCAGAAGCGAAGAATTTTACAGAATAACACGGGGGCTAGAGATTAATTTGAGAAGCCGGAGCAATAAGGTCTTTGATTGGAGCAGGGGAGAAACCGAAGGGGAGAGAAAGCGAGGGAACAGAGAGGTGTTCCGTGTTCGGTTGCGTGGAAGAAAGATGAATTCTTTGGAGTTGTTTATGTGTTGAGCACCTCGAGAGGGGCTTTTGGCTGTTTTGGCTTTGGGTTCTCCCCCACGCTGTGAAATAAACCAAAAGAGACGCGACTATTAGTAAAAGATTTTATTTAAAATACTTTTTTGCTCTTTCACTCTTCTCCGTCACTGGGTCGATTCCTTCCGGATCTCAAATTAGGGTTTTATGTCAATTTGATTTATTAAATCTCTTTTAAATCTGATACGTATTTTGGTAGCGAAAATATTATCAAAACAATTTATCTTCAGTTTAACAAAAGTAATATGCCTTCTGGTTTTCAAAACCGATTACGAACCTAAGAGTATAGTTTCCGGAAATATCAGAAGATTGACGGAATCTTGGGCTTGCGAGATTCTGTAGAGGGCCAGAACAGTTGTGGCCCACACAAACTATGTTTGTCACCAGATGTTGGGTTGTTAGAATGAGAATATTGGTTACGGGTTTTGCGTGATACCAAGTCATAAGAAAAAAAAAAATATTCACTATCAGTCCTCACACTGTGAATGTAATCTCAAACGGTGTCAATTATCATTTTTAACACGTCTAAAAATTATTAAATTACATCAATCTGTGCATCTAAAAAAATTTAAACCATCAAACTCATATAATGTGTCTTATGAGTTAAAAAGTTCTAAGTGATTACGACTATCAGATTAATAGTTTAGACTCTTACTTAAAATTATATTAGTAGTTAAGGGCTCAAGATGATTTTTTTTTCTAAGTTCTAGCCAGAAGCTTTGGATAGAAATATAATACATTTCCAATTTTTATAAATTTTGCGCGAGAACTGTAAAATCAATAAATCTGTAACCAAATTATAGTAAACATTAGAGAAAAGGGAAAATAATAAAAATTAGTAAATAAAAAGAGTTATTTTCCTTATATATGTTTGTCTTGCCTCTTTTCCCTTGCATATATACACCTGTCAGAACTCGAAACTCCGGATACCTCTAGTCTACTTACCAAACAAATCCTCAAGAGAATTGCGCGAAGCAACGGGCATTTTTGGCGGGAAACCACGTGGACGTAGGGAGCGCACCGGTGCCGCCTCCCCTCTTAGGGTTTTTTCTTCTCTCTCTGCCCCCCACCCCAACCCAATCCCTCACCTCACTCGCACACTCTCAACTCTCACTCTCACAGACCTCTCGCTCGCACTCTCTCTCACTCGCACTCAGTGAATTTGTACTCTATTGTTCAGTTGCTGTTAAGTTTTTGTCTTCTTCTTCTTCTTTTCTGTTCTTTGAAGTACAGCAAGGTTTTGTTGTCAACCATTGATTTCTGCATTTCCTTGGTCCTAAGTTAGTCCCTATGTGCTTAGTCTTTTAGTATTTTCAGTTGCCGGAACTATTCTCATTAGTGTTGGAAGCTGCTTTCTGGTAATGAAAAGTAGCCAATAGCCTGATTTCTTGTTTTGAGCTTCTGCAGATTCTCATCTGAATTTCTCTCTCGCCTCTCTCTCTTTCTCTCTCAAGAAGTGTACACAGCCCCTCCTCCATCCCCAGAAATCTAGACATCCCCTAAAGATGAATCCCTCAGAAAACTCGTCCATTCCATTCAAGTCCAAGAAGCCCCTCCTCCATCCGAAGGCCCAGAACCCAAAATCTAACACCCCCGAGAAGTCTCCACAGCCCCCTCGCGGCTCACGCAACTGCAGCGTCGCACTCTCGATAAAGGAAGTCCGGAAGGTTGCCGAGAGCCTCCACGACTCCGATTGCCCCGACCAATCAGACTGCCAACCAAAGTCCGCCAGAAGGCTGATAGAATCGTGGCACCCAAGTCTAAATCTAAGAAACCTGCGGGCGGCCCAGTCCATCTGCCAGAAAAGTAAGAGACTGTAATTTTGGTTTGAATTCGATATTGAGGAATCTACTTTGGCTAATTATTTTTGTTCTACTTTTGGGATCTGATGGGCAGCCATAAAATTCTTGCGGAGTTTTTTGATAGCCTGGACAGTTCCATCGACTCGCTCGGTTGAAGGGTTCAAAACCAACTTTTGGGAATCTCTGCCCAAAAGTGGAGTGTTTGACTGATAGGTAGTTTTATTCACTTTTTATTTTTATTGGTCTTTGCTGCTAAGATTCTGGGATTTTTTGATTCTCTTTTTGTTTTTGGTTTGTGAGGAATCGAAAACTCGGTATAGAAAATTTTGTTTATGGACTTTGAATTTCATTGTTTTCAATTCCTTTGTAAGGAAGGTGTCTTCTTGTCTATATGTTTATTTAGCCTCTGTTAGGAGCTGGGAAAGAACCGGAGAAAGTAGAAGAAAAGGAAAAAAATCCCTATGACCCACTTTCTTTAGCAATTCAGTGTTTTTCTTTTCCTGGGATCCAAACTGATCAGTAGTAGCCACCGGAGTCTTACATTGCCTACTCTTTGATTTCCAATGTATGATTTTTTTTTTTTTTGCATTTTTATGTATAGGAGGTTTTCCTACAGTCACTTGGCGCAGATTAAGTTTATCTTGCGCGATGCAATTCAGATAAGAAGGGTACTTGTGTTTGATGAACGGACAAGTTGTATGAAGCCAGATCTTCATATTTCTATCAATGTTGATGCAATAGAGATTGATGGGAAGCTGAAATCTGAAAGTGTAAATTTACATTTGAGGAAGATCTTCCGAGCACGGCTTGCTGATTTTTCAAAATCCCATCCTGAGGTATATTTGGTCTATTGCTTCTGTATATCTTATGGGTTGTTCTGGATTTGTGCTTAGTTGCATGCCATTATCTATATGCAATCACATCGTATACCGTCCTAGTTTCAATTATCTGCTCTTCTATATTTGGGTATCTTACATATTGTTTGGAGTAGTTGTCATGTCTTCCTAAGCAAGCGCAATGCTCTGCTCAATTCTTGGCTCCAGCCTTATCTATATGTGAGGGAGAAGCACTTATACAGTATCTGCCCCATGGCAACCTAATAAGAATGGCACTTAAAGCAAGTAGATGTAACTTTGTAGGATCCTATCTTGGTTTTGAGTTTTAATATACAATATCATAATAAACTGTTAATCTTATTTGGAGTCGGGTGATATTTCATGGTTATTGTTCTAATTTCATTCTGGATTTGATTGAAGATCAAGTTTACAGTAGAGGCACTTCTGAACTCTCCCTCGTCACAATATAACCATAAATGTAACTTTTAG
The DNA here is from genome assembly GCA_003952965.2 of Morella rubra. Taxonomy (NCBI): domain Eukaryota; kingdom Viridiplantae; phylum Streptophyta; class Magnoliopsida; order Fagales; family Myricaceae; genus Morella; species Morella rubra. The sequence continues at coordinate 26,323,031 of CM025853.1, read as the reverse complement.
TTTTATATCCAGGACCTCTTCAATGTGATCATTATAGGTTGTTGGTTTTAAGCAACATTTAGATTGCACTTTTCTTCTTGCGTACCATGTAATTGAGAGGACTTTTCTTCTGCATCCAGGTTGATGAAATTCCACAGGAAAGATTGCCAGAACCATTCAGTCGGCAGAAACTAGACGCCCAATCAAGTACGAGAAAAATACCCACCTTATTATCTGTTGTTAGGACATCATCTCCTGGATCAGAAACCTGCGCTCCAGATGATGAAATTTCAGATGAAACAGAGCAAGATCTAAAGTTAACTGTAACCACAGTTCCCAATCTGTCATTGGAGATGCCATTGAAGCATTTGGGAAACAGCAACTAGCAGTAGCATCACATCTCCCCTGCTCTTTCCGTGAGTGGTTTTCAAAGGCTTCCCTCCAGCCTTTGGTTGTTCCAGTTCCTGAGTCACCCCTTAACAATAGGTCCTCCAAAGAGGAAACTGCTGCTCCTGCTCCATCCCCAGAAGACTTGTTGTTTGAACCTGCAAGCAACAGAAAAAGTGTGGCATTTAGTTCTTCTCTTGCTTCCTTTCCACCATCCTCCTTACCTGCGACTCCATGCAAAGAGTCAGATGCCTCGGATAATGGAAATGGTTCTTGCACAGAAACTGCTCATTTAACTCCTGCAAAACTGGCCTACACTCCGGCTAGACTGATGAGTTTGACACCAGCATTGCATCCACCAAAGAGATGTTACATGAGCCCTGAGGAAGATGTGCTAGCTTGCCAAACAAGTTAATTAGGCGGCCACCACCTTCCAGGTCATTGAAATTTGATGCTCCTGAAAAAGATGGAAAACTTGAGGATGAAATAGGAGGTCAAGATTGTTCGGTTGATAATGACATTTTCGATATTCTTCCAGAGAATCTTATCCAATCAGTAAGCCCATCATTAATTTCCCATACTTTGATCCCTACCTAGCATGCTCTCAAAAAAGTTTACGTCACTGTTTCTATGTTTCTATATAGTGATTTGCCCGTTCTAGTATATTGTGTTTGCTTGGTGCTACTGTGAAATAATGCATGCTAGATGGTAGATAAAGAATGAGGTGTGTATCTCTCATGCTTTGTGGCAATTGACTTCTGTGTGAGGAACAGAGTTGGCATATTTCAACCGAAAATTTTCTGAATCCTGCCCCTCTTTGTATTCATGCAGACTGCTCTTGGTTCACAATATGGTATTGATGCACATTTTAATCTATCTTGTAGGAGGGAATGCATTGTTCCTTGTCTGGGAAACGAAGTCTTGTGATTATTCTCATTGTGATTAGAATTGTGATTTTGTGCAGATCAGAGAGAAAGAGAGGAAGGCAATAGAGGAACGAAATCCAGCAATCTCCCAAGCAAAAAGGAGGCAGCAAATGATTGCTTGCCTCCCTAAGCTGTTTAACAAGATTCATTTCTTGTTTCAACTCAGTAGGCAGTCTGTAATTACGAAAGAGGAGCTTATCCACAAGATAATTGCAAGCCATTACGATATACTCGACAGAAGTAAGCCTTTGTACTGTACGACTCTATTCCCCTTTCTCTGGAAGCTTTTGGTGATGCTCTTCATTGGTCTTTGCAGGAGAAGTTGAAGAGCAGCTGAACCTCTTGCTAGAGCTGGTTCCTGAATGGATTTCAAGAAAGTTGGCATTTGGAGGGGATTTTCTATTCTGGTGATTCATGTTAATATATAATTGATTAACGATTTTAGAAAAATAGTTGGTAAATCCTTTGAAATCATGACAGAAGAAATAGCTATTCACACCTGCTATCTATCGTCGGAATCATATAATTCTTGAAGGAGGAAATATCTTCAAACCAATTTATGTCAATATATTTTTTGCAGTGTAAATAAAAGCCAATTGATGTCATTATATTTTTTTGCTTGCAGTATAAATAAAAGATCAAGTCCTGAATCATTACGAGCACGGCTTGAAGAAGTAAAGTGAGAAAGAGGACGCTGAAGTTCCTAGAAGATCGCCGTAAGAAGCAAGTCGGGGGATGGTTTGAAACTTTCTCTTTGCATGGGTCTAGTTGCAAATGTTCAAGTCCGATTCTTCCATTGTTAAGTGATGCCCATCAAAGAGTAGATTTTGGCAGCTTGCCTTGTTGTCAAATATATTCAATTAGATCGCAAGATTGCTAAAAGCTTGCTTTTTATACAATTGTCTCTTAGGCTTAATTTGATGTAGATGCTAAAAGTTCTTATGTAACAAACATCCATTGCCCAATCTATCACCCACCTGATTCAATCTGAAATGTAACACATCAAGTTCTTGAGAGATTCTCCTCATCTTAGTGATTGTTCTTATTGGAACCATATAGCTAGATGCTTTTTACACATACGAAGATGTTTGGATGCTTGTGATAGGGTATGTGTCTGTATAAGTTAGGAGACACTAGCGTCCTGTCCAAAAGGGTCATAGGACATTTCTCTCCCTTTAGAATTGTGGTCAAAATGAAGAATCGGCATTGAAATAGGTGCAGAACCCATATTATCTTTTAGCATTCAAATAAATTCACAAAAGTAAAACTTGTATATCACATTCCCAAATGGGAAGATTAGAAATCACAAAGATTATAACTTTAATACAAAAAAAAAAAACTAATACAGTCAAGATTTGTTCTCTATATGCTTTTAGGCACAGCCAACTAAGAGGAGCTAGTTTTCATAACTAGAGGCGAACAAATGGAGAAATATCGATAATACCGGCAAAAAGAACTTTCATCATTAAACTAGAAACTCAATATCAGGTGGCATAAATTACTAGTAGAAAAACCCATACATAAATTTGTAGCAAAAGATAAAATTACCTGCGACCCACCAAAAAATAGGAGCAATCAAAAGAATAGAGCGAAAAATAAACCAAATTCAGTGAATAGGATAGGTAACCAGCAAGGAGATTGGCGAGAAAAACCACCATAAGCGAAGAATTTTACAGACTAAGACGGGGGCTAGAGATTAATTTGAGAAGCCGTAGCAATAAGGTCTTTGATTGGAGCAGGGGAGAAACCGAATTTCCGGTTGTACTTAAAATTAAGGTCGGACCTGATTTTCGGTTGTACTTAAAATTAAGAACCGGACCGGGCCCACTTATAAGCGGTCCGGTTGGACCACTTAAGTGGTCTGGTTCGGTTTCTCTTTTCTTTTCTTTTTTTTCTTAAGCTTTTATTTATATTTTTTTCATTTTTAGCTCACATCTTAAGATAAAAAATTATTTGCAAATGTCTTAAAAAACTTAAGTACCATAAGTCAAAATAAAAAAATTATAAAAGTGTAAAAAGTGTTATGTTTGTATTAAAAAAATTATTAATTATATTAAGATATCCGGTCCGGTTTTGTGCAGCTACTTCATCCTCACCTTCTTCGCCCATTTTCACAACTCCATTACTTTACCCTCAATTCATTTACCTCTCGAAGGAACTCACATTTCTGTCCTAGGAAGAAAACCAAAAGAACGATGTCGTATAACCAGCAGCAGCTGGAGGACGATGAGAAGGCCTTGGAGCATACCCTTCTTGTTGTCCATGAGGTCGCCGTATACAAAATTCCTCCTCGGCCCACCTTTAGGGGTTTCAAGTGCGGGGAGTGGCTCCAGTTCGACAAGATCTGGTCGGGGCGCCTATGGGTCACCTAAGGCCCCAATTATAAAGGTCCTATATTATAGTAAAAAAAAAAAAATATGAAGACTAAAATTAAAAGAAAAAAAAAGCCTATAATTTTTCAAATAAAACTTAATTTAAGCCTATAAAATTGGAATATTATAAAAATTAGAAATAAATAACACATCTTAGAAACTAGCACTATCAATGTCACTTTCAAAATAATAGCATTATTCATGATAAATTCTTTGCTCCTAAAACCTAGAAGCCTAATTACCACAGCTACTTTATTGCCAAACAAATTTTCAAAACTAGGTATATGTTTGGTGAGGAAAAAATTTTCAACTTACTAAGAAAAATTGTTCAACTTTCTAAGAAAAAATTTCAACTTGCTAAGAAAATTTTTTTTTCTACAAAATCTCAAAATTTTCATACAAATTCTAACACTTTTTCACAAAACTTCAGAAAGATTATAAAAAATTATATACGAACAACTATGTCTCAAGATAGATTAAGCGGTTTAACAATTTTATCTATCGAAACTGATTATTGGGTAAACTTGAATACAAAAGTTTGGTTAATAATTTTGTATCTAAAAAGGTAAGAAGCAATTTATGGTTTAATTTATTATTATTATTATTATTTTACATTAAAATTCTCATTTTGTATGACTTGCCTAAGGCTCTAAAAAAGTTGTGTTATGATTCTCACCAAGGAGCAGGGGCGATTCGGGAATATGGTGGCTGGGGTGTGAAAGGGGAAAGACATTCAGGACTTTGTGAGTTGATTTCACGCTGCACAGTGTTGTTTGTTGTGCTTGGTGATTGACCGGGCCGGGTCATAGGTTGGGCTTGATTGCCCCTTAGTACGCCTTATGTTAATTTTGGGCTGCCCAATTTCATGGGCTTATATTGCTTTCTGTTAGCTATTCGAGGGCCTCTTTGGCCAACTCTAATGCCTGTATAAGTTCAGTTGTATGTCGTATGGAAGGGGCATCGAATGAATTAATACAGTAAACAAATATTGGAGAGTGACTCTCTCGAATCAAGTCAGTTACGATTTCATCTCTACTAAATTCATCATCCAAACACTTTTTCCACAATTCATCCATTCATACATTTTACATCTTTTGACCTTGAAACCAACGGGCACATAACATCTGGTATCAGAGCATTGATCCTTGCTATCTGATGGCAGAAGGCACAAGACTAGCTACGCTGGAAAAAGGGCTGGCCGGTCTTCAGCAACAACAAGAAAATCAGCAGAATGTGTTGGAAAGCATGGCCCAGTAGCTGCTGCTCATTTTCGATACCCTGAAAAATTTAGCCAAACAGAAAGAGAAAACAACAGATGCAAATGGAGGTTTAGTGATTCATGCTGGGGAAGATGATGGAGGTTCGGGATCTCATGGGGCACTGCAGATTAAACCATTGAAGCTGGAATTTCCCAGGTTTGATGGGGAAAACCCAACAGCTGGATCTATAAGGCAAACCAGTTCTACAACTATTAACAACATTGCACATGGAGGGTGATGCCTTAACTTGGTTCCAGGATTCTGAGGAGGCAGGGGTTTTTACAAGTTGGGAGGCCTTTACCAAGGCACATTACACGCGATTTGGACCCATGGCTTATGACGATCCTATGAAAGACATGCATCGTCTAAGACAAACAGGTACTGTCCTAGAGTATAAATCTCAATTTGAAGTGATTTCCAATAGAATTATTGGGCTGTCTGAAAAAAATAAACTGAGTTGTTTCATTAGTGGGTTGAAAGATGAAATCCGATTCCAAGTGAAGTTACTAAGTCCTGCTACCTTGAATATTGCCTTTGGGTTGGCAAAAATTAAAGAGGAGAATATTATGACCGTTAGGAGGAGCCTAAGAACCGGGTATACAGAAGCCAAACAACCTTTTTCCCAAACCAACCGAAACACAAATCCACCATGGGGGGGAAACCAAAAATATACAGACCAGAAATCTACCAACAATCCATCTTGGGGAGGGAACAAAAAATACCAGACCACAAACTTTTCAATAAGCCAAAATTTCCAATACAAAGACTCACACATGAGCAGATGAGAGAGAGAAGGGAGAAGGGCCTTTGCTATAATTGTGATGAAAAATGGAATTCAAAGCATCAATGCACGGGCAAAAAAATATTTATGCTAGAAGAAGCAGAGTGGGTATCAGAGGAGGAAGAGGAAGGATTGAATGAAATGTGTGTGCAGCAGGACATTGAGGAGGAAAAGGAAGACATACCAGCCATATCTTTACATGCTATTGCTGGGACACCTAATCCTAGAACTATGAGACTATTGGGAAGGATTGGGAAAAGTGAGGTAGTGATACTTGTGGATACGGGTAGTACCCACAATTTTCTTGATCCGCTATAGTAGTTGAAAACCACCTACCTCTACAACACACTAAGAGGATAACAGTTAGGGTGGCAAATGGGGAAGCAATGTTGTGTGAAGGGAAGTGTGACCAGATCTCATTTCGGGTACAAGGCAATAAGTTTTCTACTGATTTTTATGCATTGAACACTCGGGGGGTGTGATGTAATTTTGGGAGTTTATTGGCTGAAAACCTTAGGACCCATTTTATGGGATTTCCTACATCTGAAAATGGCATTTGAATGGGAGAAGAGGAAAGTGGAGTTATGTGGGTTATGTCCTCAGGAGTGGACTGTTCAAGAGGCCCAGAATTTCAGCAATACTTCTACTATTGAAAAACGGGGCCTAGTGCTCCAACTTCTATGCCAAATAGAAGAAGCTGGAAAGTCAACAATACCAGCCCAAGATTTCAGAATTATTAACGGAGTTCAGATCAGTATTTGGTGAGCCTAAAGGTCTTCCTCCACGTAGAAGCCATGACCATCAAATTGTACTAAAAGAAGGGGCAACACCCATGTGTGTGAGACCTTACCGTTACCCTTACTACCAAAAGGGAGAAATAGAGAAAATTGTCCGGGAGTTGCTGGAGTTAGGAGCTATTAGACATAGCCAATCCCCCTTCTCCTCCCCCGTGTTATTGGTAAGGAAAGCTGACGGTAGTTGGAGGATGTGCATTGATTATCGGGCTCTTAACAAAGAAACTATCAAAGACAAGTTTCCTATCCCTATTGTGGATGAACTATTGGATGAATTGAATGGGGCCACGATTTTTTCAAAGCTGGACTTAAGGTCGGGGTACCACCAAATTCGAATGAAGCCTGCAGACATTCCTAAAACGGCTTTTCGAACTCATGATGGCCATTATGAATTTCTGGTTATGCCCTTCGGGCTAACCAATGCCCCCTCTACTTTTCAGGGGCTGATGAATGACATATTCAGAGATTATTTGAGGAAGTTTGTATTAGTTTTTTTTTATGACATTCTTGTTTATAGTACAGGATTGGAAAAGCATGTTCAGCACCTTAGAGTGGTTTTGGAGGTACTCAAATCACATCAATTTTTGGCAAAGTTGTCTAAGTGCCGCTTTGGCTATGAAGAAATTGACTACTTGGGTCATTTGATATCTGCCCAAGGGGTGAAGGCTGACCCTACTAAGATCGAAGCTATGATTAGATGGCCTATACCGAAGAATATTAAGTCCTTGAGGGGTTTCCTCTGACTTACGGGGTATTATCAGAAATTTATAAGGGGGTATGGGAAAATTGCAGCTCCACTAACCCAGCTACCGAAGAAGAATTCTTTCAGCTGGTCAGCAGAGTCAACAATGGCTTTCCAACAGTTAAAGGACGCTGTAACTACACCTCCAGTTTTGACTCTACCTGATTTTTCAAAACCTTTCACCATTGAGTGTGATGCGTGTGGAGTAGGGATTGGGGCTGTGCTCATGCAAGCCAACAAGCCATTGCTTATTTTAGTCAAGAATTGAAGGGGAGACTTTTACAGCTTTCTACTTATGAGAAAGACCTATATGCATTAGTGTGTGCGGTGCAAAAATGGAGGCCTTATTTGGTTGGACAGACTTTTGAGATCAAAACTGATCAGCAAAGCCTCAAGTTTCTACTTGAGCAAAAAGTTGGAAATCCTATTCAGCAGAAATGGCTCACTAAATTGTTGGGATACGATTTCACTATCTTGTATAAACAAGGAAAGGAGAATAGAGCAGCAGATGCTCTCTCCCGAAGGGATGAAAGGGAAAACACTCCCACATTAGCAGTGATAACAGTTCCACACTCTGCATGGTTGGAGGAATTGAGGAGGAGTTATGCTACTGACCCTAATATGTGTGATATAATTTCAAGAGTGCAAGCTGGAACAATGAATGACAGTAAGTTCACATTGAGGAATGGAATCCTACTATGGAAGGGTCGCATTTATTTCAGCAAAACAATAGAGTTAAAGGATCAACTCTTGCAACATATACACAATAGTCCTACAGCAGGTCATTCAGGCTACCACAAGACTCTACATAGAGCTAAAGCTGAATTTTATTGGCCAGGCATGAAAAAAGACATTAGGACTTATGTCAAAGAGTGTGATATTTGTCAAAGATACAAGTCTGAAACCCTAGCACCTGCAGGGTTACTTCAGAACTTACCTATTCCTCATCAGAGCTGGACAAACGTATCTATGGACTTCATTGAGGGTTTACCTCGGTTTAAAGGCAACACAGTAATTTTTGTAGTGGTGGACAGATTCACCAAGTATGCCTATTTCATGGGGATTGCTCATCCCTATTCAGCTCATTCAATTGCCCAACTCTTCTTATCCCACATCTTCAAACTCCATAGTATGCCTAGTACTATAGTTTCTGACCGTGACACAGTTTTCTTAAGTAATTTTTAGCAGGAGCTGTTTAGACTCTAGGGCACAACTCTAGCTCATAGTTTAGCCTATCACCCTCAGAGTGATGGTCAGACAGAGATTGTCAATAAGTGTGTGGTCACTATTTGAGGTGCTATTATGGTGAGAAGCCTAAGTCCTGATGGATTGGTTGCCCCCAGCCGAATGGTGTATAACACCAGTTACCACATGTCAACTAAACTGACCCCTTTTGAAGCTCTGTATGGCTACCCCCCACGTAAGCTTCTAAGCTACGTCTCTCACACAACTCAGAATGCAGCAGTTGAATTTGAATTAAAATCCAGAGAATAGACTATTGACATTCTCAAACACAATCTAACAGCTGCCCAAGAAAGAGCTAAATTTCATTATGATAAGAGGCATACATATCGCAATTTTGCAAAGGGGATTGGGTCTACCTGAGGCTTCAGCCTTATCGCCAAAAGACTTTGGCTTTTCGCAAAAGTCTCAAACTTTCTCCAAGATTTTTTGCTCCTTTTCAGGTGTTTAAAAAAATTGGCAAAGTTGCTTACAGATTGGCCTTACCAGTTGAATCTCGCATACACCCAGTGTTCCATGTCTCTTGCTTGAAACGGAAGCTGGGTACCAATGTGACTCCTCTGCCTCTACTACCTCCAGTCTACGATGAGGGAGCTATTCAGCCAGAGCCCGAGCAGATCTTGGCTATACGCCAACAGGGTAATCGACCCTTACCGAAGCCCTTGTGCAATGGCGAGGTGTTGCACGGGAGGATACTAGTTGGATTCCCTACTGGCAGCTTCGAGAGCGATACCCACACCTTGTGGGCAAGGTTTTTGAAGCAGGGGAGAATGTTATGATTCTCACCAAGGAGCAGGGGCGATTCGGGAATATGGTGGCTGGGGTGTGAAAGGGGAAAGACATTCGGGAGTTTGTGAGTTGATTTCACGCTGCACAGTGTTGTTTGTTGTGTTTGGTGATTGACCGAGCCGGGTCATAGGTTGGGCTTGATTGCCCCTTAGTAGGCCTTATGTTAATTTTGGGCTGCCCAATTTCATGGGCTTATATTGCTTTCTGTTAGCTATTCGAGGGCCTCTTTGGCCAGCTCTAATGCCTGTATAAGTTCAGTTGTATGTCGTATGGAAGGGGCATCGAATGAATTAATACAGTAAACAAATATTGGAGAGTGACTCTCGAATCAAGTCAGTTACGATTTCATCTCTACTCAATTCATCATCCAAACACTTTTTCCACAATTCATCCATTCATACATTTTACATCTTTTGACCTTGAAACCAACGAGCACATAACAAGTTAAGCCGTCCCAGCTTAATACTTTCAAAATCTTATATATGCTAATACATATGGGTCCATTTTTTCTCCAAATGATAGTAGATTTCTCCCTGGCCTAGTTCTAGATTACAAAGATAATGTTTTGCCATTTTGGGAATTAAATAATATGCACAAAATCTATTCTTTCTTTTGCTTAGTAGACTCCGCATGTCCCAAACTTTGCTATAGACTAATCACATCACAAAACTAAGACATTGTTATGATTAGTTGAAATATGCGTCACAGTGAACCAACGTGAAAAGTAAATCATGGCAAAAAAATCCATTTGCAGGGCTTTAATTTGTCCCTAGTAGGTGGCTTCCATTTGCAGCTGTTAGTTTGACGTACAAGATGAACTTGTCCGGCCCATTGCTTATTCGATCGGCTCGAGGCTTCAAAGCATATGTATGTATTTTAAGGGACACAATTTATCATGATAATTCACATTAAAACAAGATCAAGGTTTGCATAGTACAACTAGCTATCTATAGAGGTCAAGGCCGGCCTTTCTGAACTTTTTATTGTCAAATTTCACAAGGCTGTATAATCGTAGGCTTATATTTGATTCCAAGGTCCTCACGCATTCTTTCTTGGGTCAAACGCATATAAACACTCCTATATATATATATATATAACCTCACATGGCTAGCTTGTTATAGCCTATCTTTATAGGCTAATTATGGACATTTGACTGTCCAATTAATTACTTTCTCGGCCTAGCTAGTAGTCATTAGGGCTGAAAAATCGACCAATCGGTTTCGTTTTGAGCCCAAACCGTGGGCCGAACCGACTGGTTCGGTTCTAATAAATACTCAATCGACGGCCAAACCATAAGTTGGGAGAACCGGCCGAGCTGACCAAGTTCGGGGGTTAGCCCGGTTGGGTCAATTTGAGCAAATATCAAAGATTTACAGAGAAAAAATTGTCTTCAACATTTTCCATTTGAACCAAAACATAGATGGTTAAAATTAACCATCACAACATGAGCAAATATCAAAGATTCAAACCATCATAGCATGAGGAAAAATCAATTAGAGAGAAAGGAAATTTGTAAATCTGGAGAAAAGTGCCAAATTGTCACTGTTGTTTCAAAACACAAAACTATGTCTTATTTGCCTCTCTAACAATGTCTAATTCCTCCAATAAAATGGAAGGAACAAAAGTCATTGGCTAGCAGCAAAGGCAAGTTGCTGAAACGTTACCCAATACCCAGAATTTCAAGATCCAGCAAGAAACCCACCTTTTCTTTTGTCACTCATAGCCACGAGCTTTCCAATATCTTCATTTCCCTTTGAAGTCTATATGTCTTGAACTATAAACTGGCAAATAGTCCCACCAGCGAGGCTCTGTAGGACATGGCCTTTCTTTTGAAGATAGAGAGAGAAATTAAGAGAGGAGCATGGCTGCGTGAGAGAGAAAGAGAGGGGGCATGAGAGAGAGAGACACCGGGAGGGTGTGAGGCGGTGGGGGGTGGCTAGGGTTTCAATTTTGAGAAGAAAGGGATGAACTGTGAAGGAGGGAGGCATCGGGGGGAAGAAAATCGTAAAAAGGAATTTGAAGAGGGGGGCTTAATAAGTAATATTAAAAAATTAATAATAAATAATGTAAAATTCCAAGTATACCCTCGGTTCGATTCACCCCATAGTTGTGGACACCCAAAACCGTGAGCCGAACCGACCCTGTCGGTTATGGACAAATTTAGGCCGACAGCCGAATCGGGCTGCCCCAAAACTGGCCGGCCCAATCGGTTTCGGGCTGGTTTGGGTCGGCTCGATCGGTTCCGGCCCAAAGCTGTTCAGCCCTAGTAGTCATAGGATAACTTCATCATCTAATTAAATGTTAGGTGTGAGAATATATACAATAATAGTAATAATTATAGCAAGAATAGAAGTTGATATAAAATAATTAGATTCAAATGCTTGGATCTAAGCTTTCAAGAGTAATATTAGCTCAAATTTTTTACCATTTTAGATATTTACGTGGGAGACATAGCTACTTGATGGAAATAAATCATAGGCTCACTGTCCTATTTTAATCCGACTCTCAGCCCTAAAGAGAAAGCAGAAAAGGATTGAAATGACTATCATCTAATCTGCTGCCAAGCAGGTTGAAGATCAATTTGATGAAAAGATTTCACACCCCAAACCTTCAAGAAATTTCGTCTAGATTGTTGAAAGCAAGAAAACCCTTATTTTTCCTTCTTGTTGGTGTAAAAGTATGGTGCGTAAAAATTAAAAGCAATATGTAAATATATATATATATTTATATATATAGACTCACACTAGTAATAGACTCCCTTTAAAACTCTAAAACTTTTAATTTTAAAAAAAATTGTAAAATCTTTAAAATTTTAAAAAGGTTTGACTATGTCAAAAATAAAAATTCAACTATTTTAATTGACTTAAACTCAAAATTCAAATTTAAAGAAGACATTTCAAATTAAAAAAAAACATTTGAAATATTAAATAACAAATTTAAACTATTTTAAAAAATAGATCTCGGGTGTTACAAGAGAGCACATCAAAATTCGAGGCATGTGAAGTCTAAATATGTCGTTTTCATGACAGGCAATAGATATTATTGGAGGAGTACTGAACATTTAAGAAATAAACAAACATTTCAGAAGGTACGATCACTACAAGAAATAAAAAAAAAAAAATTTGGAGTTGCTCTTCAAAATATTCTCCTTCTTTTGGAGGTTGTAGTGCATGCACCTATGTTTCCTCTACTTAATTTGAAGTTTAATAGATATATACAATATTGTTGCTTACCTTCACGTCCTCTATTGTTGTCTTCGTCCGTTTGCACTCTATCTTTTTTTTTTTTTTTGGGATGATTATAATTTCCGTCCCAAAAAAAGAAAATTTTATGTTTTTTGGGATAGATTTTAAAAGTGTACATTTTGGGACAGATTTTTTGGCGTCCCAAAAAAATATCTTATATAGAGGGACATAATAATACAATAAATAATGGAAGGAATTCTCATACACATAATAATACAGAGGGACGACAAAAGCTAATGTCTCACCTTAAGTCGCAAATCAGTACGAGCTAGCTAGTAGTGTGTTACAGCAACAAGCATCTCTCGCGAATTATTAGGACCAATTGCTATTGGTGTGTTACTGCAATAATAATTCAGTTCACCATCTTTATTCGTGTGTTTTCCGAAAGAGGAATTAGTCTATCTATTAACTTTATCAATAGGTGTATGACTTGTAATTGTCCACGTAATGACCCCTATCAATGAGATGCCCTAAACCCTTATCTGAGGCAAGTAATCATAGAACCATTAAGCCCTCATACTCTATACTATACATTTGAAGAAAGCAAGAGTAGACCCCCCCAAGACTACAAAACAACTCCTGATTTGCCAGATTCACAACTACTCCACATAATACACACTATAAATTCTCCTACTCCTCCAAACTACTACTACCACAGCTATTATTGCTATAGGTCAGGGGGGATAAATGGGGGGGAGGGGCTAACTTGCTAAAAATTTTTTCAACTTGCTAAGAAATTTTTTTTTTTCTATAAAACATCAAAATCTCAAAATTTTCATACAAATTCAACACCTTTTCACACCAACTTCAGAAAGATTATAAAAAATTATTTACAAACAACTATGTCTCAAGATAGATTAAGCGGTGTAACAATTTTATAACCTAATTTATTGGGTAAACTTGAATACAATAGTTTGATTAATAATTTTGCATCTAAAAAGACAAGAAGCAAATTTATGGCTTAATTTTAATTTTCTTATTTTAATTTTTACATTAAAAGGCTCTTTTTTATGACTTGTCGAGAGCCTCCACGACTCAGATTCCCCTGACCAATCAAAGTGCCGACCAAACTCCACCAAAAGGCTGATATAATTGTGGGACCCAAGTTGTAAATCTAAGAAACTTGCAGGTGGCCTTGTCCATCTGCCAAAAAAGTAAGAGATTGTAATTTTGGTTTGAATTCGATATTGAGAAATCTAGAGTGCGTTTGGAAAGCATTTCTCGAAACTGTTTTTTGTTTCCCTGTTAGCGGGGCCCCACACATTGCTAAGAAATATACTGGAATTGTCTAGAAACGGAATCTGCAAATTCTGGTTGCTTATCAGCAAAATAAACACTGCCAAAATACAATCCAATTTAGCCATTTTGGAAGGATTTATTCCCAATTTATTTGGATTCTTGAAGCATAGTATTCTGGACTTGAATCAAAATATGATATACTGTAACAAATGGAAGGAAAAAGAAATTGGAAACCATGTACAGCTATTAGATTAAAAGACTCAAAAGAGGAAAATGTTTAAGCAGAGAAGAAACCATTGGAAGCTGTAAGACCAATCTGGGTTTTAAGCTCCCGAACCTAGTTGCCAAGCTCCATTCTTTTCTGCCCAATAGTCGTCTTAAGCCTCTGAGGGAAGGTCGATCTCATATACTCCTTCAGCATCACCAGCCCTCCTTGCATTCGGCCCTAAAGAGATATGAGTTACGACGGTGAGAGAGAGAGGGAAAGAGGAGCTGAGCACAAACGGTAGAGAGAGGAGGGTGCAACTGATGGCTCGGGCTCACGGCAGGCAGGGAAAGGCAGGGGGTGAGGGCTCGAGCTTACGGTAGGGAGAGAGGGGGGTGAAGCCTGGAACTTTCGAATAGATTCAAAAGACAGGTCTTCGTTAGGTTATAAGTGACCTAGGTTTCGACCCAGGTCACTACCTTATTAGTTTATTTTTTTAAAACAAGGCTCAAAACGGTGCCGTTTTAAGCCCTGAATTTTTTTAAAATATATATATATATATATATATATATACCGGAACCGAAAATTCCGGTGTTTTCGTAGGAATTTTCGGTTTCGAGTTTTCCTTGATATGGGATCCGGTTTCGGTACTAGAAATGACCGGAACCGATGCCGAAACGTTGAAATCGGTACCGGAACCGGATGTTCCGGTTTAAACCGGATAAAATGCCCTCCCTTAACTCGAAAATAGAAAATTCTGATTGGTATGGACTTGTGAATTTCATTGTTTTCAGATTCTTTTGTGATGAAATTCGCTTCTTGTCTATTTATGTGTTTTATTTAGCCTCTCTTAGGAGATGGGAAAGAGCAAGGAAAGTCGAAGAAAAGTAAAAAAAAAAATCCCTATGACCCAATTTCTTCAGCAAATCAATGTTTTTATTTTCCTAGGATCCAAACTGGTCCAATAGTAGGCACCAGAGTCTTACATTGACTACTCTTTGATTTCCAATGTACGAATTTTTTATTTTTTATTTTTTTTGCATTTTTGTTGTATAGGAGGTTTTCCTAAAGTCACATGGCACAAATTAAATTTATCTTGTGCGATGTAATTCAGATAAGAAGGGTGGCTATGTTTGATGAACGGACTAGTTGTACGAAGCTAAATCTTCATATTTCTATCAATGTCGATGCAATAAAGATTGATAGGAAGCTGAAATCTAAAAGTGTCAATTTGCAGTTGAGGAAGATCTTCCGAGCACGGCTTTCTGATTTTTCAAAATCCCATCCTAAGCTATATTTGGTCTATTGGTTCTGTGTATCTTATGGGTTGTTCTGGATTTGTGCTTAGTTGCATGCCATTATCTATATGCAATCACATCATATACCCTCTTAGTTTCCAATTATCTACTCTTCTGCACATGTCTAGAATTTCTTTGCAAGTCAGGCATTCAACCTAAGACACCACGCTCTCTCTGCAATAGACCTGTTCATCCTTTCCGCCACACAATTTTGTTGTGGTGTCTTGCGTACTGTAAAGTGTCTCTTTATCTCATGCTACTCACAAAATTCCATGAAATTTGCATCTTTGTACTCAGTACCATTATTTGTCCATAGACACTTAATCTTCTTGCCAGTCTGATTTTTCACTTCAGCTTTCCACAACTTGAACTGGGCCAACGTCTTTGACTTGTGCCGTATGAAGTACACCTAGACCTTCCTGGAAAAATCATCAATGAATGTGACAAAATACACATGTCCTTCCCGGGATGCTACCTGCACCGGTCCCCAAAGAGTTAAATGAATGTAATCAAGTACACCCTCTGACTTGTGTGTAGTTGTCTTGAATTGCACCCAATTCTGCTTCCCTAGAACACAGAACTTGATAAATAAGCTTACATGTCTTCACGCCCTTCAACAGATTTCTCTTGTGAAGTTCTAACATACCTCGTTCACCCATATGACCCAACCTCATATGTCACAAAACAGTACTATCAGACTCAGACTCCACAGAAGCAACTCCCCCTATAATTGTACTACCTAACAACTTGTAAATATTTTTGAACTTTTCTGCCCTTTTATCACTACCATCACACCCATAGTCACCTTCATTACTCCACATTCAGACTTGTAACAAAAACCCTTTGAGTCTAAAGTACCTAATGAAATCAGATTCTTTTCTACACCTAGAACATGTCTAACATTATATAACGTTCTAACCACACCATCAAATATTTTAATTCTGATATCTCCTATGCCAATGATTTTACAATGTGCATCATTACCCATTGTCACAATACCAGAACTAACTGACCTGTAGGTGTCAAATCAACCTCGGTTGGGCATTACGTGAAATGAACATTCTGAGTCCAGAATCCAAGAATCAATGGGTGCTCTAGACAAATGGAAGAGAAAGCATGTCACCATCCATGTCTTCTGAGTCTTCCTCCACTACATTTGCAGATTTTGAGGAACCTTCATTCTCGTCGTCCTGAATCTTTTTCTTATTTGGACAATTCTATTTTATGTGCCCTTTCTTACTGCACTTAAAACAATTGATATCTTTCCAACTCCTGGACTTCGACTGAGAATTCTTGCTATTTGAACCACCTTTGGCTTTGCTTCTTCCACGCTCCTGGTTATCTTTCACAATTAGCCCTTCCCCCCTTGAGAACTCTCATCGTTGGCTTTCTTCCTTTGATGAAACTCCAACAGGGCCCCTGTGACATCCTCCAACTCCAGGGAATCCTTCCCCCATGTTAGAGTCATAACAAAATTCTAATAGGTAGTAGAAGTTGGCAAAGAATTCAACGGCATCAACGCCTTGTCTTCGTCGTCAAACTTCACACCAACCCTTTTCAGATCACTAAAAATCTGATTAAACACATTGATGTGTTGGCTCAAATTTGAGCCCTCCACCATCTTAAGACCAAACAATAACTGCTTAAGATAGAGTTTCGTTTGTCAACGAATTTGACATATACAGGTTTTCCAGTTTCAACCAAACTGTCGCTGGAGATTCTTCGTCCATGACGTGATACATCACATCATCCCCCAAAGAAAGCCGGATAGTAGCCATCGCTTTGGTCTCAAGCTCCTTCCATTCTGTCTCCTTCATGTCATCTGGCTTCTTCTCGTGTAAAGCCTTCACTATCCCTTGTTGCACCAACAGATCTTTTATCTTCGCTGCCACAATCCAAAATTTCCAATTCCGTCGAACTTCATCAAGTCGAATTTAGAAATCGAAGTATTTACCACTATTACTAAGATATTTAACGTGGTTTGGCATTATGCATACATCCATAGGAGAGAGTGGCCAAAAATTTTACTATTTGGAATAATGCTTGGGTTACATCATAGACTGACTATTTATAAGAAACCTCAGACCCTACATCCCAAACCTACTTAGAACTCAAATACTTGGATATCCTATTAGAACTCAACCACTTAGATATCCTAAAAATAGGATCCATCTTTATCCAATAGCCTATCTTACATATTTTTTGGAGTAGTTGTCATGTCTTCCTATGTAAGCGCAACGCCTCTGCTCAACTCTTAGCTCCAGCCTTATTTATATGTGAGGGAGAAGCACTTATACGGTAAAACCTTCTATCTGCCCCTATAGCAACCTAATAAGAATGACACTTAAAGCAAGTAGATGTAACTCTATAGGATTCTATCTTGGTTTTGAGTTTTAACATACAATATCATAATAAACTTGTTAATCTTATTTGGATTCAGGTGATATTTCATGGTTATTTTTCTAGTTTCATTCTAGATTTGAATGAAGATCAAGTTTACAATAGAGGTACTTCTGAACTCTCCCTCGTCATAAATATAACCATAAATGCAACTTTTAATATGATATCCAGGACCACTTCAATGTGATCATCATAAGGATTGTTGGTTTTAATCAACATTTAGATTGCATTGTTCTTCTTGCGTACCATATAATTGAGAGGACTTTTCTTCTGCATCCAAGTTGATGAAATTCCAGAGGAAATGTTGCCAGAACAATTTGGTCGTCAGAAACTAGATGCCCATTCAAGCACGAGAAAAATACGCACGTTATTATCTGTTGTTAGGACATCAACTGATGCACTAACATCTTAGTCATCTGTTGGATCAGAAACTTGCACTCCATATGATGGAATTTCAGATGAAACAGAGCAAGATCTGAAGTTAACTGTAACCACAGCTCCCGATTTGTCATTGGAGATTTCAATCGAAGCACTTGGGAAACAACAACTAGCAGTAGCATAACATCTCCCCTGCTCTTTCCATAAGTGGTTTTCAAAGACTTCCCTCCAACCTTTGGTTGTTCCAGCTCCCCTTTAACAATAGGTCCTCCAAAGAGGAAAGTGTTGTTCCTGCTCCTACTCCATCCCAGAAGAATTGTTGTTTGAACATGCAAGCAACAAAAAAAGTGTGGCATTTAGTGATTTAGTGATTCTCCAACTTCTTTTCCACCATCCTGCTCACCTGCGACTCCATGCAAAGTGTCAAATGCCTTGGATAATGGAAATGGTTCTTGCACAGAAACTGCTAATTTAACTCCTGCAAATAGGGGTGTTCACGGAATAGCGAAAGCCGACTCAACCTGGTGTTCTAAAACGAACCGAGCAAATTTGGGTTGGCCTTCCGAGATGTAGGGTCGGTTTATGGAAGAAAAAATTTTCTTCCGTGAATATCGGGTCGGCTATCGGAATATGCGTAGAATTTCCAAGATTTCCGACCCGACCCGATATATATATATATGAGTATTAAAACTACGTCGATATGACACTTATATTAACTAACGTTATACACTACATAGACCAGAAACCCTTCGGGCTTGTTTGGAAATGAGTCTTAGTTCTGGTTTTGATTTTAGTCTTAAGTTTAAAATTCAAATTTCAAATTTTAAGATTTAAATATTGTTCTGTTGTAAGGGTTTGTTTGGTTAATTAAGATTTTGAATGATTTCTATTTTATTAAATTAAATAATATTTTTTTTATAGTTAATACATATTCAAAAAATTAAAAAAAATCACAAAAATACATAATTCAAAAAATACCTAGAAAATCGTTTCATAAATATAAAAATTATAAAAATAGATAAAATATCGAACTTATTAAAAGTATTCTTAAAAATAAAAATACAAGATAAAAATCGTACAAAATTTTGGGCATGTTCGTTTACAAAAGTATTCTAGAATACAATAGGATTCAACAAATGTATAAAAATAACATCTAAAATCTCAAAAATACATACACAAACACCAATACTTTTTACACAATCTCTAATAACTTTTCACACGAATTCCAATACTTTTTTTAAAAAAATTATAACAAATATTCTCTCTCCATACTTTTTTACCTAACTCTAATACTTTTTTATTAAACAATTACATCAAATTCATCTCTCTCTTAACTTTTTACAAACTCCAACAAAAATTAAATATCTTTAAAACTTTTCACCAACTTTTACACAAAAACCTATAAAACTCAATCTACATAAATATTCACAATTCTATCAAAATCCTAAAAATCTTTACAAAATGAACATCCCTTTGTTTCCCAAGCATAAATATTTGTTAATACCCTTTCTCGATATAACAAGCTTGATGACCGAGCAATATATTTGTGCAATACCTACACACACAAAAAAAAAAAAAAATTATTTGCATAACGCTTCTGGGAAAGGACTTTACCAGGCTTTATTAAGACCAAATTACTGAAGAAAAAGGACCAGCTTGAGAAGTTCCATTTGGAGGATTCCTTAATTGCCATTAAGAGGGCATCTGTTATAACGAGGTAGCTATCATAACAATGATAAACAACACTTTTACAAAAACTATTCGCTAAAAAAGTATACTATATACGGTTCTAGAATATTAGTTGGAGGAACACCCACATTTTGCTCAGTCATAAATATTTTATTGTTATTTGCTGTTGTAAATTAATTTTGATCCTTATTTTAGTAAATTTTAACAAATTTTTATTTTTTTATAATAATTTTGATAATAATTATTAAATAGAATCGGTTAAGCCAATCAACTTAAAATAGCGAAAGACAACTTTTCTTTTCGGGTAAACTTACCAAGCATAAGATGGGCCTTTAATCGAAATAAAGAGCTTCCTCCTACTTCCTGCTAATTATTGTTAGTTTTTTATTTCGAACATGTTAATCAAGTTTTTCTAATTTATATATTTTTGTAAAATTTTATTTATTTTATAAATTTTACACTATTTTTATCTTGATTTTTATCAAATTTTATCTATTTTATAATTTTTTAAATTATTATTTTTTTTATTTTTTAAATATCATAACAATAACTATAAATTAATATTATTTAATTTAACTAGCATATAAATCATTCCAAAACTTAATCAACCAAATAAATTTTACAACAAAATAATATTTAAATATAAAAATTTGAAATTTAAAAGTTAAACCCAAAACTAAAACCTCAACCTCTCTACTGTCTCGACCTCTGTCAAAATCTTCTCCTCCGCCCCCTCTCCGGTGAGCTTCTCTCTCTCTACGCCGCCGGCCGCACGTCTCCGGCCTCCAAACTTCAGTCTTCACCTGCCACTACGCCGCACGTCTTCGACTCTTCAGTCTTCATTCATCAGGTACAACCCCTGGAACTCCTCATCTATCGAAAATTAATTTTGGATATGTTGCCTGACTTCACCCCAGATTTTGGTTCTAAACTTCCTTCGGTATGAATTTCCTATTCAAATTTGTTACCCACTTTGTCGAAGGGATATCTCTGTTTCTATGGTATGTGCCAACTGGATTGAATTTAATTGGGTTTGTCGGATCACCAGACTTTTTGCTTTAATGCTAGTGTGGATATTTAAAAATTAGACAATGAAAAGTTTGTTGGTATTGGCATGGAGTACAGCCCTACCTGCAAAAATGGCCTACACTCCGGCTAGGCTGATGACTTCGACACCAGAATTGCATCCACCAAAGAGATGTTACATGAGTCCTGAGGACAGATGTGCTAGCTTGTCGAACAAGTTAATTAGGCGGCCACCAGCTTCCAGGTCATTGAAATTTGACGCTCCTGAAAAGATGGAAAACTTGAGGATGAAATAGGTGGTCAAGATGGTTCGGTTGATAATGAGATTTTCGATATTCTTCCAGAGAATCTTATCCAATCGGTAAGCCCATCATTAATTTCCCATACTTTGATCCCTACCTAGCATGCTCTCAAAAAAGTTTACATCACTGTATTCTTCCAGAGAATCTTATCCAATCGGTAAGCCCCATCATTAATTTCCCATACTTTAATCCCTACCTAGCATGCTCTCAAAAAAGATTACATCACTGTTTCTATGTTTCTATATAATGTATTAATGATTTTGACTGCCATTAATGTTCTAGTATATTGTGTTTGCTTGGTGCTACTGTGAAATAATTGATGCTAGATGGTAGATAAAGAATGAGGTGTGTATCTCTCATGCTTTGTGGCAATTGACTTCTGTGTGAGGAACAGAGTGGGCATATTTCAACCGAAAGTTTTCTGAATCCTGCCCTCTTTGTATTCATGCAGACCGCTCTTGGTTCACAATATGGTATTGATGCACATATTAATGTATCTTGTAGGAGGGAATGTATTGGTCCTTGTTTGGGAAGCGAAGTCTTGTGATTATTCTCATTGTGATTAGAATTGTGATTTTGTGCAGATCAGAGAGAAAGTGAGGAAGTTCATAGAGGAACAAAATGCTGCAATCTCAAAAAGGAGGCGGCAAATGATTGCTTGCCTCCCTAAGCTGTTTAACAAGATTCATTTATTGTTTCAATTCAGTAGGCAGTCTGTAATTACGAAAGAGGAGCTTATCCACAAGATAATTGCAAGCCATTTCGATATACTCGACAGAAGTAAGCCTTTGTACTGTACTACGCTATTCCCCTTTCTCTGGAAGCTTTTGGTGATGCTCTTCATTGGTCTTTGCAGGAGAAGTTGAAGAGCAGCTGAACCTCTTGCTAGAACTGGTTCCTGAATGGATTTCAAGAAAGTTGGCATTTGGAGGGGATTTTCTATTCTGGTGAGTCATGTTAATATATAATTGATTGACGATTTTGGAAAAGTAGTTGGTAAATCCTTTGAAATCATGACAGAAGAAATAGCTATTCACACCTGCTATCTATCGTCGGAATCATATAATTCTTGAAGTGAGGAAATATCTTCAAACCAATTGATGTCAATATATTTTTTGCGGTATAAATAAAAGCCAATTTATGTCAATATATTTTTTTGCTTGCAGTATAAATAAAAGATCAAGTCCTGAATCATTACAAGCACGGGTTGAAGAAGCAAAGTGAGAAAGGACGCTGTAGTTCCTTGAAGATCGCTGTAAGAAGCAAAAGGGTCATAGGACATTTCTCTCCCTATAGAATTGTGGTCAAAATGGAGAATCGGCATTGAAATGGCTATTATAGCCTTCTTTTGGTCTTGTGGACCCTCGCATTTATCTGGTTTAAAGGGATACAGGATTGACTATTCAAACTGCGGGGTTAATTTTTGAGCCATGAGTGTACTTACAAATAGCATGATCTTGCACCACGGAATACATGTTTTTCACTCGGGACTCTTTTCAGGCCTTGTCTTTTCTGGGAGAAACAAGCCCTTTGGGGACTTCCCTTTCTGATGTTTCTCTTTGTATTATATTGGGCTCCTTCGGCTCATCATCAGTCGAAGAGGATTTCTCCTGGGTTTTGGCTGGATTCTGATCACCTTCTTTGCCCCATAACACAACATAAAGACCAAGGATGACAATGGCTCCTCCCAGAATTCTGTATATACAAATATAAACTCAGAGACCAATCTAAACGTCTGTCTGGGCGTGCGCGTAACAGGGGCGTATGTAAAGTGTGTGCGACTCCTGAAAGAAGAAGACAGAAACCTGTGACGATTGATTATACCTGCCCACGTGCATTCTTTTGCCCATAAGGAAGAGTTCTTGAAGCGCAACGAACACAGTTCCAAGCGGATTAAAAACTGTTACGAAAACCGGCCCTTTTCGTTCCGCGCACCATAGTTGAAAGAAGACTGCCGCACCGGAGCATACAATTCCCTGCGCCATTTATCGTTAAAAAAAAATTGAAAAAATAAATTTATAACTCATTATTAATTTAAAGACCAATTCAATTTTCTACTTACAGCATACACTATGGACCATAAGTCTACGTTGAATGCAACGGACCAAGCTGCCTGTTTGTGGCGCACGAGAACGACAGTCACAACTGCTGATTGGACTCCACCGACAAAGCTGATCCATGCCGTTAGAGAGAGCGGCGCAGGATACTTCTTCAACGTGAATCCCTACAAAAACATATTACCCGGGCTCCCGAGAATTTAAAGTGTAAAGTGCAAAGTCACGGTAATTCAAAGGTGAAAAGTATATTTATCTCTTATATTAATATTTTCTCACAAGTTGCGACACTCGTCAGCTATCAAACAGCAGGCGAAGAATAATTTACCTGCATAATATACCATATGGACCATGTTATGCAACTTGCAACAGCTAGAATTGGTCCTTTAATCCGGTTCTCATGAACAGAGCTACTCCCCACGAGGTGGATAGGAGCAACTTTCGAGCTTTGAACTTCAGGTCCTTTATACAAAGTGGTGACCATCACCCCAGCCAAGGATATCAAGGTTCCCAGGACTTTTGCTATTCCTCGAGGGTTCCTAATATCAACAGTCTCCAACCTACGTACTCAAAAGACATATATTACAAGGTGTTCCTGATGAAATCAAGCTCCCCAGTATTCTTCGTTAACTTAAGATCAGGGAGATGTTTATGGAAGTCTCAATTAAGCCCCACCTGAGTGCGACTGCAATTACGAAGGTCAGGGACGCAATGGTGTTAATGACGGACGTGACGAAGGTGGGAGAGGTGTATTTCAAACTTGCGAAGTACATGTTCATGGTTAATCCAACCCTGTTTCGTGCCAGGGTAATTAAACACAAAAGCAAATTAAACTGTTAAGTAGTGCTTTGTAATATTTGAGTAAACACAATCTCTATTTAAAAACACCGACCCTACTAGGGAAAGCAGGAAGATCTCCAAGAACAATGCTAGTGTCATCTTTGGCCTTACTTTTCTGCAGCAAAGAAAATTGAAGAATGAAACATGGTACTGAAAACGCTTAATCTATAAAGAGTTATATATTTGCATGTTGTAATATAGCAAAAAATAGGACTGCACCTCTCAAGAACATAGGCCAAAGGAAGCATCGCTGAACCACCTATAATGTGCCGATAGGTTACAAAAACATGAGGATTCAACCCATGGCTGAAGGAAATGTCTGTGATCAGATATAGAAGCGTAGCAAATATCTGAACTAGAACCATGAGAACGTGCGGCATAAATCTCCCGTACATCGCAACCAATTCGCCTAATGTGGCAGCCATAGATATAGCTCTTGAATGTGCTAGTCCCTGCCCTGTCTTCTCCTATATATATCTCTTTGTTTCATGCTGGCTAATTGAATATGGTATCTTGTTCTTGAAGATGTTCCAAACTAACAAAAAATGGAAAACTCATGCGATAAGTTTTCCAAACGCAAGTATATATAACCGATTACAGGACTACAAGAATATCACCTGACATAAGAGAAAATGCAGATATGTTTGTTGGATTAGAACATGGGTGGGTGTGATGTGGACTGTGATATTAATTCTTTTAGTTAGTGGATCATCAATATTCCCCATGAGAAAGGATTATGTGCAAAGATAAATTCTACGAAGCCATGCAAAGTGACGATTGTAATTTAAAGAAACTTAATCTAACTGTCCTAGATTGACCACGTGATCATTTAATGAGCCAAGTCAAGACTGAGCACATTATTTTGTCTCTTTACCTCATTAAATGATGTGACTAGCCTTGAAGTTGGATTAAATTATAACCGTCGCTTTGCATGGTGTTGTACAATTTGTCTTTGCACGGAACATATTCTATATTCCCCATTACACCATGAATAAGCAATTTTAATCTATATTTTATTCTCCTCATAAATAATGTTGGGATATAGAATTCCATAATTGATAAAAGGTTTTTTTTTTTTAAAAGAATAATCTTTTATTATTTTCCTGAATATGGAAATAAGCGGGGTGCCATGCCCTGTCATCTGTCTAATTCAAGCATATTTTCTTAATCAAGCAAATTTGATCACTTATTTTCCTGAGGCTGAGGCTGATTACGTACCATTCGAACAAAAAGACTGTTAGCAAGCGATCGAGAATCAGAATATACATGACCGCCCCATCCATTGGTGCAGAACTTTTGGTCGGTATAAAGAGAATGCCTCCACGCAGTATATATGCCAATAATAATGCCATTCTGTCTTCTGCCAAACAAAATGCATGCCGTCCACTTTTAATGGCTATCACGCCTATACAAATCACAGTGGAATATATATAAAACCGTACAAGGAATTAATTATATATATAGAAGCTCTTTTGAATTCTCATTCCATAAAAATGGATCCGAAATAACATGCAGAGTGAAAAAAAGTGTATTTATGTAGAATTGTAAATATTTATATTGATTAGAGTTTTATAGGATTTTGTGTAAAAGTTATTGAAAAATTTTAAAGATATTTAATTTTTGTTGAAGTTTGTAAAAATGTGTAGAGATAGATGATTTGATGTAATTGTTTAATAAAAAAAGTATTGGAGTTAGGTGAAAAAAGTATGAGAGATAATATTTATTATAATTTTTTTTTTAAAATGTATTGAAGTTTGTGTGAAAAGTTGTTGGAAATTAGTGTTTGTATTGAAATTTTTAAGATTTTGGATATTCGTTTTGTAAATTTTATTAAATTCTACTGTATTTTAAAATATTTTTACAAACGGACGTGACCTAAGAATTGAGTAACTAGCGACGTGACTGCTTTGTTGCATCCAATTTGTCTGGCATCTGAACACGTCTATAGAATGGACTGTGGACATTGACATATACCATCCAAATTCTCGTAGCATGCAGTCTTCCTCTTTTGTCTTCTACAAGCCCCCGGGGCTGGAATAATAATGCCAAGTTCCCTTTGAGCAGAGAGATCGGAAGTTTGAGGACTGTTTTAGAACACCCCAACAAGTAATACATTGATTGATTGTTCCCTCTAGAGTCTAGCCTATCTGTGAAAGATCGATGTTCCAAACACCTCCTCGCCCATCAAAGCCAGTAGATCAAACCCATTAAGCAGTTACACAGTTCTGTATCCTCCATATTATTCTAGTGGGTTGTCTCAGTGATTGCCTGCTTCATTGCACAAGACTCTATATATATTCACGCGTCCTGCATAAAACTTGTTCCATACCAGTACCACTTCGTTGCAAAAGCACTCTACAATTTCAATCCAGACTCTTTGAACCCCAATTGAATACTTCCTTTAAAAAGGCATCCCTAAGCTCAAAGATTTTTTATTTTAAATTTAACCACAATCCAGAAAGAATTAAAAGTTATGCTTCACTGGCTTAAGTCATGCAGCAACAAAACATTCTATACTGAATAGCAAACAATGAGCGAAGAGTACTTATCAGAATTGCCTGCATAATAAACTCATGTTTTTTCTAATTGCAATCACCCATTCGCATGAGCGGAAATTGAACTCACAACTTTACCCGATCTACCCAGTACAGACAGCTCTTCACTTTCGTGAACAAAGCAAGCTTATCTGCTGAAAGGTTGAAATGCACCAACTACAGGGTAGGGTCTCCCAACATAAAATAATAATAAAAGTTGATTATTGACATAAAATTCGAAGTCCTCACTAGAGCAATCCGTGCGGGAAGTTATTTGGAGGAATTTATGCACAGAAGTTCAGGTTTGAAGGTAGATGTTAAGGAAATCACGGATTCCCATTCACCCTATTAAGACTGCATATCTCTCTTATTCCCTTTCTGCACCGATTGTTTCTTCCTTGCACAGATTATTTATTTGTATAGCTTTTATTAACA
Organism: Morella rubra; assembly: GCA_003952965.2. Classification (NCBI taxonomy): domain Eukaryota; kingdom Viridiplantae; phylum Streptophyta; class Magnoliopsida; order Fagales; family Myricaceae; genus Morella; species Morella rubra. The sequence goes on along the minus strand of CM025853.1, from coordinate 26,296,115 downwards.
TGGAACACTTTGCCGTATGATCATAGTCTCACGAAAGTAATGCAGGGCAAATGCTATTCTTGACATCTACGATCTTCCTAATTACGAATATCACTCGAATAGAAGGGAAAACAATATTTGGGTTTTTTGAAATCTGGTACTTTTAAAATATTTGGGTTTTTTATATGTAACAAACCATATAGCTTCATGGTCCCAATAAGAAAAATCACTAAGTTCAGGAGAATCTCTCAAGAACTTGATGTGATAAATTCTAATTGAAGCAGGTGGGTTATAGATTCTGATGTTTGTTACATACCAACTTATAGCATCTACATCAGATTAAGAACTTATGTTTGTTACAATTGAATATATTTGACCGAAGAATGCTTCCAAAATCTACTCTTTGATGAGCATCACTTACAATGGAAGACTTGGACTTGAATATTTACAAATACCCCCTTGCAAAGAGAATTTCACACCCTGCCTCAACCTACTCCTTACAGCAATCTTCAAGAAACTAGGGCATCCTCTTGCTACTTTGCAATTAACCTATCTTTTATTTATACTGCAAAAAATATATTGACATCAATTAGTTGGAAGGACACAGAGTGAGGATGGATTCAGAAAATAGTTTCGGTTGACTTATGTCAACGATGTTCCTCATATAGAAGTCAATTGGCACAACGCATGAGACACACCACATTCTTTACCTAGTATACATTATTATTTCACAGTAACAGAAAGCAAACATAATATAATAGACATGGATATCCTATGCCTAACTTCTTCTAAACAAAAAGGAAAGAAAATGAAAATTATACACGCCTCAATGGCAGTCAAATCACCATATTGAAAGATATAAACCGTGACGTAAACTGTTTCGAGAGCATGCTAGGTAGGGATCAAAGCATAGGAAATTAATCATGAGGCTTACCGATTCCATCTTTTCCGGGAGTACCAAATTTCCAAGACCTGGAAGGTGGTAGCCTAATTAATTTGTTTGGCGAGCTTTTACCCTCAGGGCTCATGTATCTCTTTGGTGAATGCGATGCGGGTGTCACATTCATCAGCCTAGCCGAGGCATTGAACTCTTTGCTTGGGGTTGCAGGCGGACAGGATGATGGGAAACAAGCAGTATAAGCACTAAATGCCACACTTTCTCTGTTGCTTGCTGGTTCAAACAATAATTCTCCTGGGGATGGAGCAGCAGCAGTTTCCTCTTTGGGGGAACTATTGTGAAGGGGTAACTCAGAAACTGGAACAACCAAAGCCTGGATGGAAGTCTTTGATAAGTTTTGAGAAGCATTCTCTCCATCATTGCATGCAACCTTTCGTGAAAAGGACCTACGGAAAGAACCAGGGAGATGTGATGCTGCTAGTTGCTGTTTCCCAAGTGCTTCAATTGGCGTCTCCAATGACAGGTTGGGTACATTTCTCGTGTTTGAATGGGCATCTAGACGATTGAATGATTCTGGCAACATTTCCTTCGGAATTTCATCAACCTGGATGCGGAAGAAAAGTCCTCAATTAGGCGGTCAGTAAAAAGAACATAGAATCTACTGGAAACCATGCACATGCGACACAAATCAGATTAAACCAACAATATAGTTTTGTCCCAAATCCTTGTGATGATTACATTTGAAAGTAGTCCTGAATATCAAACTAAATGTTACATTTATGGTTCTATGTATGATGAGGGAGAGTTCAGCAGTGCATGTACTGTAAACTTGATCTTCGTCAAATCCAAAATGAAACCAGAACAATAACCATGAAATATCACCTGAATACAACTAAGATTAGCAAGTTCATTATGGTATTTTATCTTAAAACCCAAAACCAAGATAAGATCCTACAAAGTTACATCTACTTGCTCTAAGTCCCATTCTCATTAGATTACCATGGGGCAGATATAACGTTTTCCTGAAGACCATAAATCAGGACAGGCATTGCTCTTACTTAGGAAGACATGACCACTGGTCCAAAACAAATTAAGATGGGCAAATATAGAAGAGCAGATAATTGAAAACTAAGACGGTATACGATGTGATTGCAGATACATAATGGCATGCAACTAAGCACAAATCCAAAACAACCCATGAAATACACAAAACCAATAGACCAAGAATACCTCAGGATGAGATTTTGAAAAGTCAGCAAGCCGTGCTCGGAAGATCTTCCTCAAATGCATATTAGCAATAGCACTTCCAGATTTCAGCTTCCCATCGTTCCCTATTGCATCAACATTGATACAAATGTGAAGATCCGGCTTCATAGAACTTGTCCGCTCATCAAAGACAAGTGCCCTCTTTATCGCAATGAAATCATGCAATATGAACTTTATTTGAGCCAATTGGCTATGAGAAAACCTCCTATACATTACAAAGTCAAAAATATAATCAAAGATTCGTGCATTGAAAAATCAAAGTGTAACCAATGCAAGACTCCGTTGGCTACAATTGGAGATTGGATCCCATAAACAAAAAAAAATAAACAAATTTTCTATAACGAGTTTTCGATTCCTCACAAACCAAACAAAAAGGACTCGTAAAAAACCCAGAATCTTAGCGGCAAAGACCATTAAAAATAAAAAGTGGATAAAACTACCTATCACTCAAAGACTCCACTTTTTGTGAAGATATTCGCAAAAGTTGGCGAGGAACCCTTCAACCGCAACAAGCGAATCGAAGTATCCAAGCTATCAAAGAACTTAGCCAAAATCTCATACCCGCCCATCAGATCCCAAACAGAGTAGACAAATACTTAGCCAAAATAGACTTCTTAAGATCGAATTCAGCCAACATTACAATCTCTTACTTTTCTAGCAAGGATTTACGCTGGCTTCTGGCGGACTTTGGCCGGCTGCCTGATTGGTCGGGGCAAATGCAATCCGAGTCGTGAGGCTATCTGCAACCATCCGGATTCCATTCATCGTTAGAGGGACGCTGGAGTTGCGCGAGCGGCGAGGGGGCTGTTCAGACTTTTCTGGTGTTTTGCGGGGGCCAGATGCAAAGCTCTGGGCTTTTAGATGGAAGAAGGGCTTCTTGGACTTGAAGGGAAGGGACGAGGTTTCCGAGGGCTTCATTTTTCAACAGAGAGAGTAAAAGCAGAGAGAGAGAGAGAGAGGAGAGTGGACGAGTTTTCTAAAGGTTTCGTTTTGCAACAGAGAGAGTAAGAGGAGAGAGAAGGGACGGAACTTGGAAGAAGATTTCTAGTGTTTTACAGGGGCCAGTATATCGGGGCTTCTCCGGGCGGGAGAAGTATCCCGGTGCACGTTGTTTCCCGTCGAAGAAAAAAACGGTTGATGGGGGGGGGGGTTTGTTCCCAAAATTTTGTGAAATATTTTCGAATTTTGAGAATTTTTTATTTTATTGAGATTTATTGGGGTCTGTGAAAGGTGAAATATGTATGTGTAAAAGTTAAAAATTTTGGAGTGTGTTTGTTTTATTAGAAATTTTCATGTTCCAAACTGTTGGGAAAACAAACTCCCTCTATATATTTTTAGATTATAGATTTTGATTTTGATTTTGATTTTGATTTTATTCTTGTTTTGATAATTTTGCTTTAAATCACCTTTTTTTTTTAATAAATGTATATGTTTAGAGTTAGTGTAATCATGTTTCCATTCATATCTTTAGAGTTTATGTAGGCGTGTTTGAGATACTGTTGTATTCAAGCGTCATGTCATTCCTAAACTATGAGACGTTTCTGAATTAGATTTCTTCCTCAGGACCAAGACAGATACCATTAACTGCGGACGGAGAAAACCTGTCATACATTGGGCCCCCAAAAGTGTAGCTGCTGCCTAGTTATATAGGTGAGGTAGAATGGATTAGAAATGGATTAACCACCATAGCCTCCCAAGTACTTAAGATGTGCATATCGACCCAAAACTTGCCCATGATTTAGTCCGCAACTCGGGAGAGTGGGGGTGGTTCGGATTTTCCACCAAGTTCGTGAGGCCTTTATCTGCTTCTGGACTTGTTAATTCCTCGAGAATTTTCATGCTACATAAAAACGTGCGGCTTAACTTTTTTTTTTTTAATCCCTAAGTCTAATACTATATGAGATTAGTAAAGTTGATTCTTGATATCAATTTGGAATGAATTAAAAATAATATAGGTAACAACCGAATAATATATATTTTCGTAAAATAAAAAAATAAAAAAAAAACTAAATTATATTTCAAAAAACTAAATTATTTTTTAAAGAAATAAAGTAAGTAAAATTATACATAACACAGTGTGTTTCTTAGATTGATTTTTTTTTTTTAATAAAGAAAGTCTTTAACTAAGTGAGAGAAGCCTTTGAAGGAGAGAGAAAGTTAAATTTAAGGAAGGAACCAGACATTTAAATTGGTTAATGTCGGACGATTTTTTAAAACAATTACGATTTTTTTAGAAAAAGTTAGCTTTGAAAGATTAGGAGTATATCCATTGAAGAACAAACGTTTCGAGTCTCTCACTCTTTCAATAGTGTTTGTCAGAAGTTTTTATCAAATTTCCTTCATTATGCCTTCTCTTTTTTACCTGCAATTTTACACATGAAATTAAGTGCTTTTTAGGAAGTAAAAAAATTGAGTATGTCTATGATTACTTTGCCAACCTAAACTACTAATTCATTTGCAATTTATTCCCATGAAACGAAATTACAAAATTCAAAGACTTCTTTTACTAATTTGAACAATTCATGTATTGATCTTATTTTGAGCCAAAAAGAATAATCATTTTATAATAAATTTTTTTTGGAAGAAAATTATAAACGAGGGGTAGAAATATATATTTGCGTTGTTTCTTGACGTAATACGAAACCCGACTGCTTGTATATATATTTACCAATTACCCTACTGCAGTCCTCTGGTCTGTTGGGAGCGCTCCTTGATACTGTTGAGAGCCCCCACCCCATTGAAAGGATGGAAGAGAGAGGGGGAGGGGGAAGCAAAGATAAAAGAGACGTAACTTTTTTTGTTGAAAGGGTTGCGTCTCTATCAGATTCAGACTCGTCTCCTTTGTCCCGTGAAATGCGGACTCCCGGATCCCTCGTAAGAGAAAAGCTCAAGCCTGGACAAGATTCTTCTACAACCAAAAGTTTGGTCCTGAAGCAAACTCCACAAACCTCTTAAACGAAGATCGTGTCACACATAAAAAGTAAGGCTTAAGAGAATTTAATTATCTGATTTTTTCTGACACTCTAGATGTTATAAAGAATAAAATCTCGTCATTAAATAAATAAACAAAAGTTGCCTCATTATAAACCAATCAGCAAAAAGAAAGAAAAAGTAGGTCATACATCGTTAATAATAATCAAGAAGAGTGAAGTGAAAAATGACCAATATTTAAAGAAAAGAAACATGGACCAAGGCTAGAAATACTCTAACCCGCGATAAAAAGAAAAAGAATAAACAAGGAAGATAAAGATCAATAAAAGGTACGCAGTTTTTCTCTCTCTAACAACTCTCTCATTAAAAACAAAAAATTAAGAAAAATAGAAAATAGATGACAATGACTAACAATGATGAGAAATCCCCCTACGAAAAAGACTTTAAGCTCTAGCGTGTTATTTTTGCTTGCAGCAGAAAGGAAGGAGATTTTGGACCTTTCAACCTGTCCCAAGTATTAGACTTCAAATCTAAATCCCTCGGGCTTTTGGTCTAGTGAATTCTTGTGATAGGCCAATTAAAAATGGATTCATCAGATAACATCACAATCCTTATTAGAACTGAAGCTTTAGGATTGAAATTTTTTCTACAGACAACAGCCCTCCACCTTGCAGTGTCAATTTTGTACCCCAACTTGCGTTTAGAACATTATTATGATCAATAACAAAGGGGGCCAGACTTGGGTTTTAAAAAAAAAATTATTCCATGCTTTTACATAATAATTAAGAAAACCAACAATAATATATACTATAAGAAATAATATAATGATTATGCCTATATACTACAAGGTAAATTCTCTTAAATTACTTCCGACAAACTGAGTCTTTAAAACAAAAGCAAAGTTGAGCAGGTGAATTTTCTTTTTATTTTTTGTTTATAACGATGGTTATGTGATCATTTCGGGATCAATCTTATTTTGTAATTTTGTCCTTAATTCTTGTCGTTACATGTGAGTGTGACGCAATGGGATCAGAATTTTGTCGGGGGCCACCACCATTCCCTGATCGTAAAGATGACGATAATTTCTTCAACGGAAGGTTTTGATTGCCCATCATGTATTTTACATCCGTCATCTCTACTCAAAGGAAGTTACATTGAAATGATATGACTAGGAGTATTCGATTCTGTGAAAAATAGTAAGATTTTGGTCTAACTGTGAATATATATAAATTAGAGTTTTAAAAATTTTTAGGTAAAAATTAGTAAAAAATTTTAAAAATATTTAATTTTTTTAGAATTTATAAAGAGGAGTAGAAAAAGATGATTTGATGTAATTATTTAATAAAAAAATATTAGAGTTAAGTGAAAAAGTATAGAGAGAGAATATTTGTTATATTTTTTTTTTTAGATATTAGAATTTGTACGAAAGATTTTAAATGTTAGTTTTGTAAATTTTGTTGAATATATTTGTATTCTAAAATAATTTTAAAAAAAAATGCTAGTTTCTTTTACTATCAATTAATTTTCTTTAATCTTTTGCTTCTAATGAACATTCCAATTTAAGACCCACTTGGTTCAGAGTCTTGTATAATTTGTTGCAGTGCAATTCGAAGAGAGATAAAAATAATAAATAAAAACTACACTATTTAATATTATTTATATAAAATTTTTGAATTATATAAGTCTTACCATAGAATTTACCTATTGTGTCTGTCAGTGTCCGAATTAGTAGCAAATTTGTAAAGAAATCCTTATCCGTTTAGAGGAAAGAGAGTTTGGTCCATTAGCGCACGTTTCGACTTTAATTCTTTCTGAAAATCAGACGGGTGACTTTGATCGTGGCTGTCACATTATTGGTTCATTGGTTTATATGCTTTTGTACTCTACTACACGAGTCATCGGCAAAATCATTGAAAGAATATGCGTTTAGAATAATATTTAAACCACTTGTTCTTTCCTCTTGAACAATATTAAGGCCACTTTGATTCTTTCTGAAAATCAGACGGGTGACTTTGATCGTGGCTGTCACATTATTGGTACATTGGTTTATATGCTTTTGTACTCTACTACACGAGTCATCAGCAAAATCATTGAAAGAATATGCGTTTAGAATAATATTTAAACCACTTGTTCTTTCCTCTTGAACAATTTTAAGGCCATATATATATAATACCATCACAACTAGAGTAAGCAAGAAGGCAATCCTCTGACTTACCTCTAAACCACCGAGCACTTGTTTGTGAAAATGGAGAAACTCATATCATGCAGATCCAGCTCTCAGTTTGTGCCGGAATCTTACATATTACCTCCAGACAGTAGGCCTCGAAAGACTGAAGTTCCTCTTTTTTGCGACGATTCCAGTAATTGATGTTGGAGGAGAATGTAGTTGTGATCAAAGAAACCTAGTGAAACAGATTATGCAGGCTAGCCGAGAATTTGGATTCTTTCAGGTTTGCTTATATATACTACCAATTCTTCTCATTCAGTTCATCTTCCAATTCTTTTGTTACAATTAATCTTTTGTACCAATTCTGATCGAAAAGCACGTTATTGATTACTACTCGAAAGCAGTAAATTAATCATAGGGTTTCCGAGAAACTTCTGCATGAGGTACTGGACGTGGCCAATGAGTTCTTTGAGCTGCCTGACAAGGACAAAGTAAGCATATATTCTGAGGACCCTACGAAAAGGTGTAGAATAGACTATGGTAGAGAGAAGACCCATTACTGGAGAGACACTTTGAGGCACTCTTGTCATCCTCTACAAGAACACATTCAATTTTGGCCTGAAAAGCCACCTCATTACCGGTATGTGTGGCTGGCTCACTGTGTACATTAATGTGCATGCTTCTTGATTTATCCAAAACAGAACCTAGCTAGTGCCTTATTTTTCACCTTTAACAATTCTAAGTCGAATTTAACTCCATAAATTGAGTTCGATCCTCTCATCAAATCCAGCACCATTTTTTTTTGGGTAGTGGGAATGCAAGAACATGTTGATATAATTCCAATCTTGTCATCTTATTCGCAGGGAAGTGGTTGGAAGTTATTCAAAAGAAGTGATGGAGCTGATTTCTTGGCTTTTGGATTTAATTTGTGAAGGATTAGGACTTGCTTCTGGATATTTTAGGGATGAACTCAGCCCATTTCAGGTCATGATGTCTATAAATCATTATCCTCCGTGCCCTGATCCAAGTCTAACTTTGGGATTGCCTAAACACAGTGATCCTAATCTCATAACCCTTCTCCTCCAAGGGAAAGTGAATGGTCTACAAGTCTTAAAGAGTGGACAATGGCTTGCTGTTGAGCCACTCCCTAATGCATTTGTTGTTAATATAGGCCACGCTTTACATGGTACCATCCCTATTTTTTTCATCTTCCTTTTTTCTGCAGGCCAAACTTCTGTAATTTGCGTCGATTTTACAGTTGAGGACTTCAGAAACTGCAGTTTGACCTTTCAATAGGATGAAGATTTTTGAAATCTATCCCTGCTTATGCATTCCTTGTAATTTCTTGATTAGCTACTAAATCGAGAATTTGTATTAATTATGCTTGTAGATTATGAGCAACGGGGAGCTACACAGTGCTGAACATAGAGTAGTGACGCACAAAAACACTGCACGGACAACAATTGCCACCTTCATCTGCCCCTCTTCCGATTGTAAAATTGGACCTCTGAAAGCACTGCTCAGCGATTGCAACAATCCTCTGTACAGAGAGTTTACATACAGAGACTTCATTAGCACCTATACAACAGACACTCATGCGAGAGTTCCGCCTCTCGACCGATATAAGATCGAATATTAAGTATGTTTATTAGAGCATCGAATGTATTCTAATATGTGAAGTGGAAGGTTCAAGACTCAATATGTTGCCAAACCTAGAAGGGGGTTGAATAGGTTCTAAAAATTCTCAATTCTTTTAAATTTACAACAATAATCTCACAAGCATTATCAGCAAATTTCAAAAGCACTCTAGCAATAGTATATTATGCGGAATTAATAACTCAATATGGACAAGTTATTGCAAATAATCAATTCTACAATATACTCAAGACTTTCTTTCTTAATCAAATAAACAAAAGATTGACAATCAAAGCAATTAAATCATCTACGTAATCACAATTACACACAATGACACCAAGAGTGATTACGAAAAGAAATCCGCTTGAAAGAATCTTTCAAGAGGTAAAAACTCTCTAGGCCTGAGAAGGCCAGTTTAAGCGAATCACTAGAAACTTCAAACTCAGTACACAATGATCTATAAACTAGTCAACACCCGTTGCTAGTCTAACTGTTACCTTACTTACCTTACTGGAATACAACATCCAGATCTGCTCTCTTGCAGAGAACGAGGAACTCCTCTTCCATTTGAAGTTCTTGATTCCAAAAACTGATCTTTATAGCTAAGCCAATCTTTCCACACACCCATGTGCAATCTGCTTTTTACGACTTGGTAGATCTCCAGCAACCTCTAGAGTTAACCTTATTAATCAAGGTTTATCTTGTTGATCAAAATTGAATCTGAGATAATGGGGGAAAGAAAAATCTCGCAGGATTCAATCTCAATTCTCACGCAACAGACTATAGAAACATTAACAGAGAGAGTATCTTAAAGAAGGCTCTGGAAGCAAGGTCTCTCAAGGTATATCTTTTTGGAACGTTATCAAAGAATGTGAGAAAAATGGTTTTTATTCTCTGGAGAGTCGAAGGAAGGTTCTCACGAAGGTTCCAGACTTCTTGAATCTTGAGCGCATCTGTTAAAACCATTATTATAGTCTTTCGCCAGTTTGATCAAACTGTAAGTGAACTCTGATCATACTTCGAGTACATCACAAATATCAGCGCCTCGACTTCTCGTTAGTGAACTACATGCAGACTTCAATCAAACTTTGACCTTTCCCAGACGATCACCAATTATGTTGAACCACTGGTTTTGAGCAGGACTTCACAAATACACAAATCTCAAGAATCGCTAAGACACGTCATGAAGTTTTTTGCGCCAACTAAAATACATTAACAATATGTTTAGCCATAAACGTGGGCATTCTAATAAAATTTGAATGTGTCATCATAAAAAAAATGTACAAGGGCTTGGTTGCTTGGATAATGATATATATAGTAGATTAATATGTATTGACAAAGCCTTTTGGATTATGATCCAGTGTTATGTTTGTTTACTATCTACATTAATAGATGGCTTAATATACACGCGTGCCCCTGAGGTTTAATGTTTTCTCAAAAATACCCCTAAGGTAATTTTTGTTGTCCCACCACCCCTGTGGTATACTCTTTTTCTCCGTTATACCCCTCCAGCAATATTCCATCTATTTTTGAATGAAAATTGATGACGTAGACCAAGTGACCACGTCACATCCAATTAAAATGCAACACATGTTCGTAACTGCTGATTGGACGAAAAAAATTTTCCATCTCCATATCCACGTCACTCCTCTCCATGGCAGTTTACCGAAATGCCCTTAAAATCCACATCACCTAAGAAAACAGGTTCTCCAAAGATCGAACAGCCCCATTCGCGACCCGATATACAGATTTCCCCAAATTCATTTCTAGAACCCTATGAGCAAACGTCTGATGCCCAGCGAAGGTCACCGTCGTCATCTGCCAGCGACGGTAGAAGTGCGACTTGTGGCAAGACCACATGGGGCTGTTGTGGAAGGCATGTTGCTTTCGTTTACAAGCGAGTCCCCGAAGGCCAGCGCTGCAATTGTCGAGACTGGCTTGGTGTCAAAGCCGGTGATGATGCTGCCGGCGAAAGTGAACCCTCTTCTACATGTGCTATTATAATCTTCCTCCTACGTACTGGCTACTTGCGGGTTCCTTTTTTCCCATGTGTGTGTATCTACTAATTCGATAGTTTTGTTTCTGCGTGCATTCGTGTTAGTGCTCTTGCTTTCTGAGCACAAATGTATTTCCTTTTCGTACGCAAAGTTTGTTTCCAGGTGATTGGTTCTTGAGAGAAATAAACGACAAAATCTCTTTGTCCTTTCCACGCTTTTTTTTTTTTTGTAATTTCACACTTTTATCATACATATAAGTTTTTGGATTTGAGTTTTCTGATGGTGAGCGGACATCGCTGTGGTGGTTCTCTTCCTCGGTCAACAGGAGAGAGATGGGACTGAATCAGGGGCTTTGTTTTGGAAATGATAATGGATTTGTGGGATGAGAGAGAAAAAAGTGGAAGGAAAGCTGAGAAAAAACATGAGGAAATCTGTATATTGGGTCGCGAATGGGGCTGTTCGATCTTTGGAGAACCTGTTTTCTAGGTGACGTGGATTTTAGGGGCATTTCGATAAACTGCCATGGAGAGGAGTGATGTGGATATGGAGGTTGAAAACGAATTTTGTCCAGTCAACAGTTACGAACATGTGTTGCATTTTAATTGAATGTGACGTGGTCACTTGGTTCACGTCATCAATTTCCATCCAAAAATAGACGGAATATTGCTGGAGGGGTATAACGGGAAAAATGGGTATACCACAGGGGTGGTGGGACAACAAAAATTACCTTAAGGGTATTTCTGAGAAAACATTAAACCCAAGGGGCACGCGTGTATATTAAGCCTTAATAGATCATAGATGTATGTTGCTTATGAACTTGAGACATCCTTGGAGAGAGCATACCACCAAGGCTCAAGCTTTAACAACAAGACCAACCCTTTGGTAGTACTTTTTGGGGCCAACCTCAGGACTTTTGGTGGCCTGGTAATTGTATGGTTTGTGTGGGATATTAAGACTGCACAGACCTTGAGATTAGTCAAGGTGAGGTAAGTTGGTCCGAACATCGCTTAGAAAAAAAAAAAGATTTATGTTGCTTATACTCCTTCCCCAATTCCCACAATTCTTGTCGTTTATTGCCTTGTTAAATATTAAGATAAGTTTCCTAATTATCCTTTATAAAAGTTCTGTAATTTGAATCGATTTTGTTGTTGATGACTTCATAAATTGCCGCTAGGTAACTAGAGAAATCTCAAATGTTCGTTATATATTGAGTTCAGACAGACTTACCCAACCTAGACTCACTGCGAGATCTTTACGCAATGAACAAATTTCTTAACAATTTCTAACAACTTTTCTTATAATGGGAAAGGCTTAACGATTTGGATTTTAGGGGACCATTCAATACAAATCAGTTTGGTGGTCCGAAATGTAAAAAGCACAAAAAACAATTAGAAAAAAAAAACATTGTTAGCTTAAGAAGAACAAAAATTCTACTGAGTTCAGGGGGTTGGGGTTCCTTTTCCCCCCGGCCCCCTAACTCCATCCCTTTGACCTTAATAACTCATCGGACCCGCTCTACCAGCCAACCCACCACTTACCATCTAAATGTTATCTAGTCCAGCCCATTACAGCTAGCCCACTTCAGAGGAGTATTGTACTGCTAACCCATTTTACAGAGCAAGTGACTAATTTGTCAGTTCCTTTACCTGATACGGTGCTACAGAAACTATTGGCAAAATCATTGAAAGAATATGCTTTTTCAAGATTCGAATGCCTTTTTCTTTTCTCAGAAAAGTGAAGATCATGGCAATCTAAGGAGTAAAGTTGATGGAAATTCTGTTTACTTATCCCAATTACAGTGCGCTAGTTCGAGAAAATGGAGAAGCTCCTATCTTGCAGGTATGTCCTTGTTCCAGAATCTTACATATTGCCACCAGAAAGTAGACCTGTGCACACTGAAATTTCTCTATTTGAGACCATTCCAGTAATTAATCTTGGAAGAGAACGCGGTTCCGATCGAGCACAACTGGTGAAACAGATTTTACAAGCAAGCCAAGAATTTGGCTTCTTTCAGGTTTGATACGCATACTTCAACATGTGTTTTTGTTTTTTTTTGGATAGAATACATATTCCAGTTTTTTTCTTTTGTACACTTTAGAAACCCCTGTTTTATATCTTCTTGGACTTCTGGTGGCAATTTGGTTGTTATTGATTACGAAAAAGCAGTTGGTTAATCATGGGATCTCAGAGAAACTAATGCATGATGTGTGGGACGTGGCCAATGAGTTCTTTAAGCTACCTGCCAAGGACAAGGCAAGCTTGTATTCAGAGGACTTCAAGCAACGTTGCAGAGTATACACGAGCATTGACTACGGTAGAGAGAAGGTCCATTACTGGAAAGACTCTTTACGGCACCCTTGTCATCCCGTGGAGGAACACGCCCATCTGTGGCCTGAAAAGCCATCTCCTTATAGGTATGTGTGGTCTAATATACGCTCTAGATAAGCCTGCACTGGACACGAGATCAGAGCTCGGTGTTCCCTGAAATTCAATCAGAGCTCATAAGTCCAGTCTCCCATTCAAGGATGGTAAGCTACTTCTATCACCTCAGATAGAGGAGATAATAGACAGGTGCAGTAGGGCTTATATCCTTTAATGCGTGTTTGTGCTCTAAAGATTAATTTGAATTCTTCTCGCCAAATCTAGTATATGTTAAAGAACAAATTAAGACCCCAGTTAGTGACAGACCTCTTCTAATTTTCTCCTCTTATTAAACACAGGGAAGTGATGGGAAGTTATGCACCAGAAGTGAGGAAGCAAAGTTTATGGCTTTTGGATATAATTTGGGAAGGATTAGGACTGACACCTGGATATTTCAGAGATGAACTCAGCCAAGTTCAGGTTATAACTCATGTACACCATTACCCACCATGTCCGGACCCAAGTCTGACCTTGGGATTGCCTAAACATGTCGATCCTTATCTGTTAACCTTTCTTCTCCAAGGGGAAGTGAAGGGTTTACAAGTCTTAAAGGATGGACAATGGCTTGCAGTTGAGCCTCTCCCGAATGCACTAGTGGTTAATATTGGCTACACTTTACAGGTACATCCCAATTCAAGCACGTCAAAGTGTGATCTTTCATGTAATTGGCCAAATATACACGTAACGTCTGCTTAATGTCTGTTCACTTTTGAGTTCTTATGAGCACAAACGTTTTGAAATCTGGAACTGCTGTTGTAATGGCAGATTCTCAGCAATGGGAAGCTACACAGTGCAGAACATAGAGTTGTAACGCGCAGAGATATTTCGCGAACAACAGTTTGCATCTTCATTCATCCTTCCGACGATTGCCAGATTGGACCTGTCAAAGAACTTCTTAGCGATTGCAATCCTCCACTCTATAGAGATATTGCATACGGGGATTTTTTCAGCACATACGTACAGGACACTCAGCAGAGAGTTCCGCCTCTTGAGCGATATAAGATCCTACATTAATTAGTCTGTTCATTATTATGCACTCATGTATTGAAACAGTTGGTTGATTCGAGAATAATCGCTATTAGCCTGCATACCATGCATGCTATGTTTATCAAACAATGGACCTGTTCTTCTGAAAAGAGAGAACCAATATCAAGTTCCAAGGCTATTGGGATTTTTTTTTGGTGGGTTTTGGGGGTGGGGGGAAGTATTGGCTTAGAATAAGGATAAGGCTTTTTGTTCATGCCGGTCTTTAGGGTTTAAACTTTTTCCAAAATAGTGCTTGGGCTTTCATTTGTTCTATAGAGGTCTCTGGGCTCTGTCTTTTTTTTTTTTTAAGGCATTCCGTCAACTCAGCCCAGTTCCATGACGAAAACGTAGACGTGAATTATTACTCCACATTATCATCCTTCCATATCGCAACACATGTCAAAATAACATATCATCACGCCACAAGGGAAGATGGTCTGCCACGTTTGATTTTCCTTCTCGTGCTCTCTCTGTTGCTCGAGAGTCTTACTTTCCTCTTTTTCTTCCACTCTCTATCCTTGAATTGCTTACAGGAGAATGGTCGCTGGAAACTTGGATCCGGAGAGGAAGAGAAGAGGGGGGTTTGAGGACGAAGCAAGCGGGTAGAGGATTGTGCCTAGGGAGTTAGGCTTAAAGACCCTGCAAATGCTCTGGGTCCGTCGGCGGTGACTTTTTGCTATCTCTGTTTCTCTGCTTCTCTGTGTCGCTCTTTTCACTCTCTCTTCCGTGGTGCTTGCTCAAATCTAAATAGTTCGTGTACACGCGTGATTCCGAGCTCTGAAGCTATGGGGTTCCTGCTCAAAGAGGCCCTCAGGATGCTGTGCGATCTGAATCAATGGTCCTATGCTGTGTTCTGGAAGATCAGATGCCAAAACCCTTTGTAAGTTCTCCAGAGATTGAAACTGAAATCTTTCAACTATTTTCTTTTATTGCTGTTTCTTTTTGGGTCCGTGCTCAAAGTCAACTTTGCTAGCTGGTTGACCTCAGGTTAGGTAGGCTTAATTCAGTTTTGAATCCCGGTTTGGTTTGCTGAGAAAGTGAAAAAATCTCAAAGAAATTCCATGTTTTTTCTTTTCTTTCCTGTTGCTTGCTTGCTTTTTTTTTTTTTTTTCTGAACGAAAGTCAAAAGCTTAAGAAAGAAGTAGAGAATATCCTTGTGGTGAATCAGCCTGCTAATTTTGGTATAGCAAATAAGGGGTCGTAAAAAACTTAG
Organism: Morella rubra; assembly: GCA_003952965.2. Lineage (NCBI taxonomy): Eukaryota > Viridiplantae > Streptophyta > Magnoliopsida > Fagales > Myricaceae > Morella > Morella rubra. The sequence continues at coordinate 26,280,582 of CM025853.1, read as the reverse complement.
GATTCCTTTCGCTTTTTACTTTCAGTTTCCTATGTTTTCTCGGTGGACAGAGCTTGAAGACGCAGACGTGGCAGACCTTCTTCCCTTGTGGCGTGCTGATCTTGTAGTTTGACACGTGTCGTGATCTGGGAGGATGGTGATGTGGATTAAAATGTCACGTCTGCGTTTTCCGTCACGGATTTGGATCTGAGTTGACGGAAGGCCTTAAAAAAAAAGGACAGAGCCCAAAGATCTCTGTAGAACGAACAAAAGCTCAATGACCAATTTGAGAAAAGTTTAAACCCCAGGGACTGACAGATACATTTTCCCTAAGAATAAACTGGGATTGCCTTTTTGTTTGTTTTTTTGTTGTTCTGAGTGGACTAGGACCGTTTATTATATTTATTCCTATAACATTAATATTGTTCTGTTGTTCATGTTAATTATCTGACAGCTTTTCTTGCTTGTTTCTTTTTCACTCTCTAACTTAGTATTTATTTGTATGTTTGTTATTCTATCTCTAAATTAGTGTAATTGTGCATGTACGTCTGTATTTTATAAGGAGAGGAAATAACTAGCTTAGCAATCTTGTACAACAGAGTGTCCGATTTGAACTATAAATACTGCTCAATGGACGAGTCCATCACTACAGCCTCACAAGACCACTAGTGAATGCCCAATGAGTGAGCCCATCATCCTAGCCCATTCACTAAATGCTCAAAATCAAGCTTTCTTGTCCAACTGGGCTATAGCCCCACTGGTATGCATATTTATCTTTCATTTTCTAAATTGCATCCTTCAATTTAAACAGTAAATTCGACCAGATTATATAGCTAAGTTTCATCATAGTCGAAGAAGAAAAAAAAAACGGCAGAAAGTTTTCAGCCCAATCTACTGCTGTTTTGGTCCAAACTAGTTATTTCTAGTCGATTTTTTCTTGGCCGGCCTCTCTTTTTCTGTTCTGCTCCTTCTTTGGGCCCAACTTGGACTTTTACTGGGTTTCATGAGGATAACCCCAGATATTTGTCTCTAGACGACACCACCACCCTTTATGAACAAACCATGAAGCTATTTTGTATGAACACAATGAAAACAGCCTTTATTTGTAATTTTTTGTAATTTGAATTGAGGATTGTTTTCCCTTATTTACTGCATCAAAAATTAAATCACCCACTTCGATGAGAAAGGAAAGATTTTAATAAGAGACTCGTCTAAATTATTAATATTATTTTTGTTCCCAAAGGTTTTTTCTTTTGTTACATAATGTTTTCCACAGGACAAGAGGTATAATACTATTTGACCATAATGGTTGATCGACTTGGAGTAGTCTATGGACTGAGAGAAGTGGCACCAAACCCACCTTATCCTTCCAAGTGTTCAGATTAGGCGAGATTAATTAGCACTAATCAGCCTAAAATTACATGCGGCTAGAAAAATATAAACCGTGATGTAAACTGTTTTGAGAGCATGCTAGGTAGGGATCAAAGCATAGGAAATTAATCATGGGGTTTACCGATTCCATCTTCTCCGGAAGTATCATATTTCAAAGACCTGAGCCGCCTAATTAACTTGTTTGGCGAGCTTTTACACTCAGGCTCATGTATCTCTTTGGTGAACGCGATGCGGGTGTCACATTCATCAGCCTAGCCCAGGCATCGAACTCTTTGCTTGGGGTTGCAGGCGGACATGATGATGGGAAACAAGTAGTCGAAGCACTAAATGCCACACTTTCTCTGTTGCTTGCTGGTTCAAACAACAATTCTCCTGGGGATGGAGCAGCAGCAGTTTCCTCTTTGGGGTAACTCAGGCACTGGAACAACCAAAGGCTGGAGGGAAGCCTTCGATAAGTTTTGAGAAGCATTATTTCCATCATTGCATGCAACCTTTCGTGAAAAGAACCTACGGAAAGAACCAGAGAGATGTGATGCTGCTAGTTGTTGTTTCCCAAGTGCTTCAATTGGCATCTCCAATGACAGGTTGGGTACTTTTCTCGTGTTTGAATGGGCATCTAGACGATTGAATGTTCTGGCAACATTTCCTTCGGAATTTCATCAACCTGGATGCAGAAGAAAAGTCCTCTCAATTAATGGTACGTAAAAAGAATAGTGCCATCTAAAAAGTTGCTTAGAACCTACTTGAAACCATGCACATGCGACGCAAATCAGATTAAACCAACAATATAGTTTTGCCCCAAATCCTTATGATGATCACATTTGAAGTAGTCCTGAATATCAAACTAAAAGTTACATTTATGGTTATATTATGACGAGGGAGAGTTCAGAAGTACCTCTATTGTAAACTTGATCTTCATTCAAATCCAGAATGAAACTAGAACAATAACCATGAAATATCACCTGAATACAAATAAGATTAGCAAGTTTATTATGTATTTTATCTTAAAACCAAAACCAAGATAGGATCCTACAAAGTTACATCTACTTGCTCTAAGTCCATTCTTATTAGATTACCATGGGGCCAGATATATAAGTGCTTTTCCAGAAGCCCAAATTGAGCACAGGCATTGCTTTTGCTTAGGAAGACATGACCACTGGTCCAAAAACAAATTAAGATAGGCAAATATAGAAGAGCAGATAATTGAAAACTACGACGGTATACGATGTGATTGCAGATATTCGCAAACGTTGGCGAGGAGCCTTCAATCGCAACAAGCGAATCGAAGTATCCAAGCTATCAAAGAACCTAGCCAGAATCTCATACCTGCCCATCAGATCCTAAACAGAGCAGACAAATAATTAGCCAAAACAGACTTCAAGATCGAATTTAACCGACATTAAAATCCCTTACTTTTCTGGCAAGGATTCACGCTGGCTTCTGGCGGACTTTGGCCGGCTGCCTGATTGATCAGGGCAATCCGAGTCGTGGAGGCTATCTGCAACCTTCGGATTCCATTCATCGTTAGAGGGATGCTGGAGTTGCGCGAGCGGCGAGGGGGATGTTCAGACTTTTCTGGTGTTTTGCAGGGGTCAGATGCAAGGCTCTGGGCTTTTAGATGGAAGAAAGGTTCTTGGAGTTGAAGGGAAGGGACAAGGTTTTGTCAAGGAAACAAAATTTTCCACCCACTGTTCCACCGAATCTGCAAAAACTGAAGCTAGAAATCTGTCCAACATTAAAGACATTCCAAACCAAGTCATATCCCACAGCACACGTTACCGTTAACCTCTATGCAAGGAAATTTTGTATTAGTTGTGTTAGTGGATTTTGTATTGGCATAATTCCGTGTCAAAATATGTCTTAATCGAGTTGTATATTTGGTCTCCACATTTGTTCAAGAGTTAGAGTCGATGGTCTGTCCAAAAGTCTTCATCACGTTTGACCTGCGTTTGACAAGCGCTCGAGCGACCTTTGAAAAAATGCAGACAGAGTCACAGCGTTTGACGAGCATTTGACAAACAACACATAGCGTTTGACCTACGTTTGACAAGCGCTCGAGCGACCTTTGAAAAAATGCAATCAGAGTCACAGCATTTGACGAGCGTTTGACAAACAACACATAGCATTTGACCTACGTTTGATAAGCGCTCGAGCGACCTTTGAAAAAATGCAGACAAAGTCACAGCGTTTGATCAGTGTTTGATGAGCGTTTGACCAGCGCGACCCCGCTCGAGCGACTTCCGGCGAATTTCAAAAATTCCTAAATTTTTGGAATTTCCTTTTGAAATGTTAGGAAACCCTACTAGGTTTCGGGGTAGGCCGTCCTAAAGTTATTGAGGCCTCCATTGAGCATACTTGTGCCTCCTCCCTTGAGAGAAAAACCGAGAAGATTTGTGCTTCAACATTGATGAGTTTTTCTCTATTCTTTCTCCAAATATCTTTGTAACCTTCATGGTGTTGAAGGTGTGCTGAAGAACAAGGTTTGTTCGTGAAGAATCCATAAGAAGATCCTCAAAGGTCTGAGGGGAATGCCGCACGGAGCGGGTCTAAGCAGGGAGGTTTAGATTATTACATCAGGGTTGTCAGAGTCAAGCAACTGGGTTGCCCGTGTCTGAATCACTGTTTGTAAGGTTTTCTTCTTAGTGGATTCTAGGTGGCTGCTAGCCCGGAGTGGTTTTTCCTTTGAATGGTATTTCAAAGGTTTTCCACTTCGTCACCAAATCCTTGTCTCTTTGTGTGATTGAAGTTTGTTTTAATTTTTCGCTGCTTATTTGTTGATTGAGTTGATTATTATGCATATCTAGGCTGAACAATTTTAGAACATGTTTTAAAATTGTTATTGATTTGTTAATTAGAGGGAAAACCACGTATTCACCCCTTCTAAGTGTTATTAGGGTCTAAACTAGATTTTTCAATTGGTATCAGAGCCTAAATTCGGTCCTTGACCCTTAGTCTAGATGAATCAAAGTCAACCTTTGTCTGTGCCTCCATATTTTGATAGAAGTAATTATGCGTATTGGAAAGTTCGCATGAGATCCTTTTTGAAATCTCTTGATGAACGTGCCTGGAGATCTTGTGTCAAATGGTGGTCTGCTCCTATATCTGAGGTTGAAGGTGTTAAAACACTTAAAGATATTGGTAACTGGACTATTAATGAGATCAGTGAATGTAATTGGAATAGCAAAGGTTTACATTCTATTTTTATGGCTGTGTCTGCTGATGAGTTTAACGAATTTCTATGTGTGAAACTTCTAAGGAAGCTTGGGAGATTTTAGAGACTACTCATGAAGGTACAAGACCGTTAAAAACTCGAAGCTTCAGATGTTAACCACAAAGTTTGAAGAAATTCGAATGAAGGAAGATGAGACGTTTGATGAGTTCTATGCAAAGCTAAATGACATAGTTAACTCAAGTTACAACCTAGGAGAGAAGATACAAGAAAGTAGAATTGTGAGAAAAGTTATGAGATCCCTTCCTGAAAGATTCAGATCAAAGTTACAGCAATTGAGGAAAGTAAAGACCTGGACAAATGAAGATTGAAGAACTAGTTGGGTCTCTGCAAACTTATGAACAGACATTGCCTCAGCATAAGAAGAACAAGTTTATCGCCTTGAGATCTAGTAAAGAAGAAGTCTGTTCTGAGTCAGATGAATCTCTAGATGATGAGAACTTCAGCGTTCTAATCAAAAAATTCAGAAAATTTTTGAGATCAAAGGATGATCAAAGAAGATTTAATAAAGGTGCTGAAAAGAATCATGGTAGCTCCAGTGGGTTCAGAAAGGAGAAGAGAGATAAGCACATTGCTAATGAGTCCAAGAATAAAAAATTGACTTGTTTTGAGTGTCAAGGATTTGGTCATGTCAAATCAAAGTGCCCAACATATCTCAAGTCGAAAGGAAAAGCTATGAATGCTTCACTGAGTGACGACGGATCAAATTCCAGCAGTGATGAAGAAGAACAGGTAAATTTTATGGCTTTTATGTCTAGTACTGATAATTGTGATTTGCAGGATATTAACTCTAAAACGGAGACATCTGAAGATGAATCTAATGCTGAAGAAAGCTTGCAAGAGGTGTATGACAAACTCTTTAGGGAAAGCCTGAAACTGCACAAGGTAAATAAAAGGACCCTAGAGAAACTTCATGAGACTCAATTTGAAAGGGATAACCTCACTATCACGCTTGAAGAATACATCAAGTTGTCTGATGACTTGAAACTGAAGAACTTGGCCCTTGAAGCTGAAGTCAAAGACTTAGAGTGCAAACTAGAGAAATCTAATGCTCAACTTCAACAATTCTCTAGTGGGTCTAAAAAGCTTGACCATATGTTAAGCCTGGGAGCAACACCTGGAAATAAGAAAGGTTTGGGATATAACGAGTCGAGTGGTGCATCAACTTCAAATACTGTCTTCGTTCCAGCATCATTGCCAATCAAACAAGCAGAAATTAAAGCTCTTCAGAGAAAGGTGAGTGAAGGTAAAAAGACTAACTCTCCGTCCATGAATACTCATTCTCATACTCATATTGTTCCACCTAAAACGCACACTTCACATCGGTTTGTTCCTACTTGCCATTTTTGTGGAAAAATAGGTCACATAGACCTAATTGTTTTAAATTGAGAGCACAAGAGCACACACATAGTAACCCTTTCTATAGCACTGAGCATACGAATCTTGAAACCAAATCAAGGTTCTCACTAAGCACACCATGATTATAAATGCAAAGTTGGAGAATTTGACCAAACAATCAACATTTGTCAAGAAGATTTGGGTGAAAAAGGATGAAAACCTATTAGCCAAATGAAGGCTATTGGTACATGTTCTACTCCTTGAGTATTTTTTTTCTTGCTTGCATTAGCTTAGGTTGCATTTATATTTTTTTTTAAATTTATGTTCTTGTGTGTTTGCTTATCTTGTGAGTTCATGTTCCTTTATTCCCTTGTTATTTTTTTTATAAATAAAAATTAAAAAAAATTGATGATTGTTGTGTGCCTTTTGTCAGCACATTTGGTAATTGGCCTGATTGACATACTTGAGATTTTCGAGCATGATCTTTTACATACTTTCTCAATTTATATCTGGATTATAATATGATTTGAGAGTCATGCCTATTGTCTCTTTTTGGTATTAGCTGACATGATTTTCAAATGTATATTTGTCATACCCAATCACAGTGCACACTGAATATGGTTAGATGAGGCTTGACCGCATGTGTGAGTTTTGGGTCTGCAACCACAAGTGAAAGAGATCATGTTCATCAGACTGAATTGACCTTTGACTAGCTGACCTTATTCATTGCCCCTCTCAGAGTCATAGGCTCCAAAAGATTATCTCTACTTCAAAAGAAGTTGTTACTATTCTAGAAAAGAAAAGAAAAGCAAAAGCAAAAGATGCAAAATATTTAGGGGGAGAAAAACAAGCAACAAAGTTGCATACTCAGGTCCTAGTGGCATTGGGTTTGACTTTCATCCTATGTGATATGTGTCTCTCTTTTCACTCATGGTTTCATTTGGCTAGCTTTGACCTCCCTCACAAAATTAAGGTCTTAAGTCTCTCTGATTGTGTTTCGTATTTCACACACGTATGCAGTTCACATTTTTTAATTATTGATGTTAAAACCGTTTAGAGATATGTGGCATACAATCAATGAATATTATTTTTCATGATCATACAATGAGCTTGTATTGATTTTCCATGCTCTTGAGAATTTTGGTTATGTTCTTAGTTCCATGAATTTTGTGCTGATTTTTGGCATTTTGTTTCCCTTTGTCCATTCGTGAAAAAAAGGGGGAGAATAATTAAGGCTGGCGAAGGGGGAGAATAGATTTGCACTAATGTTTTGCTGCTAAGGGGAGAATAGATTAAGGGGGAGCTAATGTTTTGTTTCTGTACTTCATTTGCACTAATGTTTTGTTTCTGTACTTCATTTGCAACTTCAATTATATATATCTGTTTGTTCTCTCTGTTTTTCACTTGGTCTTTGAGATTGTGTTTTTCAGGTAACAGATTCAAAGACTCTTGAACACGTCTTTTAGGTCATAGGTTGATATTCATGTAAATAGATCATTGCTTTGGTGATTAGCAAAGATCTATGTTTTGTTTATTTTATATATGTGGGTTTTGTCACTGAATTGCCAAAGGGGGAGTTTGTTAGTGCATTTTGTATTGGTATAATTCCGTGTCAAAATATGTCTTAATCGAGTTGTATATTTAGTCTCCACATTTGTTCAAGAGTTAGAGTCTATGGTCTGTCCAAAGTCTTCATCACGTTTGACCTGCGTTTGACAAGCGCTCGAGCGACCTTTGAAAAAATGCAGACAGAGTCACATTGACAAACAACACATAGCGTTTGACCTACGTTTGACAAGCGCTCGAGCGACCTTTGAAAAAATGCAGTCAAGTCAAAGCGTTTGACTAGCGTTTGACGAGCGTTTGCAGACAACACATAGCGTTTGACCAGCACTCGACCCACGCTCGAGCGACTTCCGGCGAATTTCAAAAATTCCTAAATTTTTGGAATTTTCCTTTTGAAATGTTAGGAAACCCTACTAGGTTTCGGGGTAGGCCGTCCTAAAGTTTTTTTAGGCCTCCATTGAGCATACTTGTGCCTCCTTCCTTGAGAGAAAAACCTGAGAAGATTTGTGCTTCAACATTGATGAGTTTTTCTCTATTTTTCTCAAATATCTCTGTAACCTTCATGGTGTTGAAGGCGTGCTGAAGAACAAGGTTTGTTCGTGAAGAATCCATAAGAAGATCCTCAAAGGTCTAAGGGGAATGCCGCACGGAGCGGGTCTAAGCAGGGAGGCTTAGATTATTACATCAGGGTTGTCAGAGTCAAGCAACTGGGGTTGCCCGTGTCTGAATCACTGTTTGTAAGGTTTTCTTCTTAGTGGATTCTAGGTGGCTGCTAGCCCAGAGTGGTTTTTCCTTTGAATGGTATTTCAAAGGTTTTCCACTTCGTCATCAAATCCTTGTCTCTTTGTGTGATTGAAGTTTGTTTTAATTTTCCGCTGCTTATTTGTTGATTGAGTTGATTATTATGCATATCTAGGCTGAACAATTTTAGAACATGTTTTAAAATTGTTATTGATTTGTTAATTAAAGGGAAAACACGTATCCACCCCTTCTAAGTGTTATTAGGGTCTAAACTAGATTTTTCAAGTTGCATTGTATTAAAACTTAGCATCATAATGGGATGTTGTCCCTCTTAAATCATGTATATAACTACACATAACAGTCGTTCAAATATTCAATGAGAAAAACATCTTTTCACTAATTATAGCTTTCTTGCTCATGGTATCAGAGCCTTTCGGCTAACACCAAACTCTTTTCTTGATCAAATGGCTGAATCCTGAACCACTCTTTTTCAACTTCCCAACATTGCTCCTTTAGTTTCCATCAAGTTAGATGGAACGAATTATCTCCAATGGGTTATTCAATTCATGCCCATTTTGCGCAGCTATGACTTACTGGGCATTGTTGAAGACGCAAAAGTATGCCCTGCCAAGATTGTTACAGTTGATGGACAACAAAGTGTGAATCCTGCATATTTTCTATGGAACAAAAAGGATCAACATGTTCTTAGTTGGTTGATCACCACTCTTACCCCTACGATTCTCTCTACTGTTTATGGTTTGAGCTCTTCCCGCCAAGTTTAGGAGTCTTTACCCCAGCGTTATGCATCTCAATCTAGGTCTCTCATCGTTCAATTAAAACGCCAATTGCAGACGATTCGTCAACAGTCTCGTTCATGCTCAGAGTATCTGCAGATGGCAAAATCCTTGGCCGACCAGCTTGCTGCTGTTGGCAAGCCTATGGAAGATGACGATCTCATCTCATTCATTGTGAGCGGTTTGAATTCTACCTTCATTGCCTTTGTCACATCCTTTTCCTTTGCTACCAGGGAAGCCTCTCTTTCTTTTGCTGAGTTTCAAGTTGAGTTATTAAACTATGAAACTCTTATTACAAACCAAACTGTGCCGACACCCCAAGAAACAAACAGCTTTGCACTCTATTCCAATAAACCAAACTTTCGTAATGGCAAGCCAAATTTTAGTGGACCATCAAGAGCCCCCGATTCTTTCAGATCTACTCCATACCAGAAACAAAATTCTGATTTCCAAAGAAATACACCAACTTCATCCTTACCCTTGCCCTTTAATAAACCAGCTCCATCCTCCCCTTTGCCTTTTAAAACTCCACGATCTCCTTGTCAGATTTGTGGCAAATCCAATCACTAAGCCTTAGACTGTTACCACCGAATGGATTTCTCTTACCGAGGCCGACGTCCCCCAACGCAATTAGCTGCCTTGGTTGCCAATAGCAATGCTCAATTTTCTCAAGAAGAATCTGACATCTGGTACGCTGACAGTGGGGTTAATCAGCACATCACAGCCAACTTGGAGAATTTGAATATTTCTAAAGAACCATATCTGGGTGATGCTGATGTCGCAGCTGGCAATGGCACAGATCTTTAGATCGCCCACACTGGTTCTACATCCTTAGTTGTTCAAAATTCGAATTTTAAATTGCAAACTGTGCTACATTGTCCTAATGCACCTGTTAATCTATTATCCATACAAAAATTCTGTGAAGAAAATAAATATTGCTTTGAACTAACAGCCTCTTCTTTCTCTGTGAAGGACCTTCAAACAGACCAGATCCTCTTGCACGGGCATAGTAAAAATGGGCTCTACCCCATTCCTTTGTAGCGTCTCCCATTCAATAAAGCTCGAGTTATTGCTGCCTTCCTTAGAGCTCACACAAGTTCCTCTGTTTGGCACCAGCGACTTGGCCACCCTGCCATGCCTATTGTCCATCGTGTTCTTCGAGACCATCAAATTTCAATAAAAGAGTCAAGTGGCAAAGATCACTTCTGTGGCTCATGCCAACTTGCCAAAAGTACCAATTTGCCTTTTGGCCAATCCGATAGAGTGTCTAGTGTTCCCTTAGAACTAGTGTATTCTGATGTCTAGCAGTCCTCTGTTGCTTCGCTCAGTGGCTATTGTTGTTATGTCATTTTCATTGGCGAATTTTCTAGATTCTCATGGTTGTTTCCATTAAAATCCAAGGCAGATCTTTTTGCTAGTTTTGTTCATTTTAAGTGCATGGCAGAAAATCTTCTTTCCACCAAAATTAAGAGTTTTCAATCCAATGGAGGAGGAGAGTACGTGTCTCACCAGTTCAAACAATTTTTGTCTCAACATGGCATATTCCATCGAATATCATGCCTTCATACTTCTCAGCAAAACGGTGTTGTCGAAAGGAAACACCGTCATATTATGGACACTGGGTTGGCTCTCCTTGTTCATTCAAGTCTCCCCACCAAATTTTAGGAAGAAGCATTTCTTACGGCCATTCATCTTATCAATCAATTACCCACTCCCACTCTTGCATATCAAACTCCATATTTCAAGTTCCTTAATCTTGTCGCTGATTACAGTTTATTGAGGATTTTTGGGTGCTTATGCTTTACATTTATGCGATCTTACAATCCTCATAAACTCACTTTTAGGAGTAAAAAATGTATATTTCTTGGCTATACCTCTAACCATTGTGGCTACCGTTGTCTAGATCCTCTCACTAATCGAGTCTATATCTCCCGTCATGTTGTGTTTAATGAATCTGATTTTCCAGCTAAATCTGGAGCATTTTTACTTGTCCCAGCAGTACGTTCTGGTTCTGATGAAGCTATCCTTCAGCCTTTGCTGCCCTTACCAGGTACTTTCCTTTCTCCTTTCACATCTACTTCACACACCACTCCCTCTTACACATCACTTACCCCATCAAACATTTTTGCTTCTCCCCCTTCCCCGCTTCCTCTATCTAATCCTGTTCTGGCCCCTCCTAATCCCCCTCGAATGGTCACTCGATCCATGATGGGCATATCTCGGCCTCGTCATTTTCCTAACCACCACATGTATTATAATACTCTTCATCCCATTAAAGTTTTTCATGCAAATCACTTACCTCCTGAACCTACTACCTTTTCTTAAGCATTTAAAATCCCTTAATAGCGAGCAGCTATGGATACTGAATTTGGTGCATTAATTGCCAATGGCACTTGGACTCTTTGTCCTCGCCCACCTCACAGAAAAATCATACGAAACAAATGGGTGTTTTGGCTTAAGCAAAAGGCTGATGGAAGCATTGATCGGTACAAAGCCTGACTTGTTGCTAAGGGCTATGATCAAGAACATGGCATTGACTACACTGAGACTTTTAGCCCAGTTGTGAAACCCAACACTATTCAGGTTCTTCTTGCTCTTGCTATACATTTTAATTAGCCCATTCGTCAGTTGGACGTATCTAATGCTTTTTTGCATGGCAATCTTATTGAAAAAGTGTATATGGAGCAGCCCTGTGGCTTTGTCAATCCTACTCTTCCAGACCATGTTTGCCGCTTACACAAGGCCTTGTACGACCTTAATCAAGCTCCTCATGCATGGTTCACTCGTCTCAAATAGGTTCTTCTACACTTAGGCTTCAAAGAATCTTTGGTTGATGCCTCCTTGTTCACATATCATCACTGTGACATTCATATTTATATTTTAGTTTATGTGGATGATATCTTGATTACTGGCACTAATGTCTCTTCTATGTTAGCATTTATTCACTTTCTTCAGAAGGATTTTCCCTTGAAGGACCTCTGTGAGCTCTCATATTTTTTGGGCCTCCATGCCCAGCATGACAAGAATGGACTTCATCTCTCCCAATCCAAGTATATTGTTGACATTCTCCATCGTGCCAATATGCTTGGAGCCAAGCCATGTTTCACCTCAACCGCATCTAGTGTCAAGCTCTCCAAACTTGATGGTGATCCTCTCCCGATGGCTCCGAATACCACCATCTCATTGGCTCTCTTCTGTATTGTACTCTCACTCACCCTGACATCGCTTTTGCAATGAATCAGTTGTGTCAATTTATGCACTCGCCAACTTCTACTCATTAGACTGCTGCTAAGCGTGTGTTATGTTATTTAAAAGGCACCGTTGATCACGGCCTTACCTTTCCAAAGGGTCCTTTTCGCCTTCATGCCTTCTGCTACTTTGACTGGGCTGGTAGCCCAGATGACCGCCGATTTACAACGGGCTTTGGCATTTTTCTAAGTAATTGCCTCATCTCTTGGTGTGCGAAAAAGCAACCTGTTGTTGCACGCTCTAGCACTGAAGCCGAGTACCGTGCCATGGCTATCACTACTGCTGAATTATATTGGCTCCGCATGCTACTCAAGGATCTCCGCATTTCTCTCCCTTGTGCTCCTACTCTCTGGTGCGACAATGATGGTGCTCTTGCTCTTGCCTCGAACTTTGTATTCCATGCTCACACAAAGCACATCGAGATTGACTACCATTTTATCCGGAAAAAAGTTGTGAACAAAGATATGTTACTCCGTTATATTTCTACCGGTGACCAATTGGCTGACGTTACTCCGTTATATTTTTACGTGCCAAGCTTCTGGTTCGTCCCTTGACCATCAACTTGCAGGGGGCTGTTAAGGAAACAAAATGTTCCACCGACTGTTCCATCGAATCTGCAAAAACTGAAGCCACAAATCTATCCAACATTAAAGCCGTTCCAAACCAAGTCATATCCCACAGCTCACGTTACCGTTAACGTTTATGCAAGGAAATTATGTATTAGTTGCATTGTATTAAAACTTAGCATCATATCTGGGATGTTGTCCCTCTCAAATCATGTATATAACTATACATAACAATTGTTCACATATTCAATGAGAAAAACATCTTTTCACTAATTATAGCTTTCTTGTTCACCGAGGGCTTCATTTTTCAATAAAGAGAGTAAAAGCATAGAGAGAGGAGAGTGGGCGAGGTTTCTAAAGGTTTCGTTTTGCAACAGAAAGAGTAAGAGGACAGAGAGGGGATGGACGAAAGAGAGAGGTTTTCTAAGTGCTTTGTTTCAGAACAAAGAGCGAGAGCGAGGGAGGAGCCAGTATATAAAAGGGCTTTTCTGGGCAGGAGAAGTGTCCTGGTGGCCGGTCCACATTATTTCCCACCTATGTTTGGAGTAATGTACTCTCTTCTTTTTTTTTCTTTTTTTTTTCTAAGCAAGTGTACTCTCTTTTAGATAAGGGAAATTTGCTTTTTAATCACTAGTTTTTTCACCCTTTTTCATTTTTAGTCATAAAACTTAATGTTTCAAATTTTTAGTCCTTGATCTTTCCATATTTGAAAAAAATAGTCCAGCCGTTACCTTCCGTTAGTCTAACTAACGGAATATTTTTCCACATCAGCTCTTATTTTCCACGTAAGCAACTCATTTCACGTCATCCCACCATTTGAACCGAATTAGCTTAAACTACCAGTAGCTCCCATCCCTACTAAATGAAGCTGTGCGTTCCAGGTCCCTTAAAGACCAACGTTACCTCTGGCGCCCCCATAGTCATATCCCTTTCTTAAACATACGCTGTGAATCTGTTTTTGAACTCTTCTGGCTCTTGTTCATATGCTTTCATCGACAGCTCTTCATGGCTGTCTTTCCTTTTCTTGTTATAGGATATGAAGAAGCACTCTTCCAAGTACAATCCAACCTCAGGCGTCGTAGGCACATTGATGTTAACATCCTTATATTATGTTTACACTTTACAGACGTGTAACCAAAATCACCTTCTAATCTTAAACAACAAACGATGAATAAACAACAAAAAGGAGAACTTACTTCTGCAAAGCTCTTTCTATCAGTGCTTCTAGAGCACAATTCCTCGTGATAGCCACGGCAACCCCAAATCCGAATCTGAAGCATGAAACTCTGCCCCACAACCTAACACTTGACAAACTCAATGCCATCAACCATAACTGTAGTATTTGCATTAAACGAAATGATAAAACGCCGAACAGCAGGATCCTCGGCTTTTGTTCTGGTGGTGAAATTATGGAAATTATGAGTCCCAAAATAATACTTCAAAATTCTATTGAACCGTTCCATTTCCTTCTCACCATAAGAATATTTGCTTCCCTTTGCCCCCTTCTCCTCTCCTTTTACTGATGAAAAAGTACCCATCTTTTGGGCAGCTGTTATACAGTTTCAATCCCAATTTCACACGATCCATTTTCGTCTAAAACGTTTCGTTCCTCGACTGATTCAGAATTTGATTTCTCCTTGTCAACATTTTCCAAATCAACCTTACTTTCCCTTTTGCCGTAGATTCCTCCATAGCATTTCCACAGTTCGACGTAACACCTAACTCGGAACTCAAAGCTTCCACCTCGAAATTGTGCTTACCCATTAAACCTACTACCTTATGGCCTCTCTCGAAGCATTCCAAGCACTTGACAAGTTCATTCTCAGACCCCAAAATAAGAACTTGAATACCACTTGTTTGGGATTCAGGTATCTACTGCACATGTTGAACACTAGCAATTGCATACAAAATGACAAACTATTCAGATTTCACCTTTTCCATTTGTACTATCATCCTGGATAAAAAATCAAGGGAACCATGTTTTCTTTCATCGACATCAACAATAACCGAACCTATTTTCTTTAATCATCATCAACAATAGCTGGAGAAAAAATCAAGGGAACCACCGAGATCTTTCGCGTCGCAGCAGTCCTCCTCCCTCCTCCGTTTCCACCTCCTTCTGTTTTTGGGTTTACAAAAGAGATATGACTATGTGGATAGAGATATGCAGGGCAGAGGTAACGTTGGTCTTTAAGGGACCTAGAACGCACAGCTTCAT